>QANX01000076.1:69228-161627 GCA_003254975.1 Ochetophila trinervis
TAATTTATTGCAACTATAAAGGGGTGGATGGACATTAAATGAGGCATTCATTACAAGTTGGTAGACAAATGGCCGAGGGGCCATTTGAATTTAAATTGGAATTAAATACGGAAGTGAACGTTATTGCGACGTGTACGTCGCTAGTTTAAACTTTATGGCGACGCTAGCGTCGCCATTGTAAATTTATGGGCGACGCATGCGTCGCCAATAACATTTTATTTATTTAAATTTTCTGAAAATTATTTCTTTTACAATAATAGATGATCAGTTAATTAGAAGATAGAATGAAACCTTTAATATGTATGAAGGTGAAGTACCTGAAGCGTATGGATCGACGATTTGTAGCTGGTCGATCATATAAAAGGAGAGCTGGTCAAATTTTTTTTGAAATTTCCATATATTTTAAAATACTAAAGGCGACGCTGGCGTCTCCATTAATGCAGTATGGGCGACACCAGCGTCGCCCATAATACAGTATCAATTTTCTTTCTTCAATTTTTTTTGTTGCATTTGTTTATAAGTTCACATTATTGTTCAAAAATGGAATATCAATCATATTATATATACATATACATATATAGATAAAATATATACATATACATATTAGATATACAAAACAACATCCTACCAAATATATGAAATTTTTTTATTGATATTACACAAACATATGTTTACATAGATCATAAATTATCCATATATATGAATCTCGAGCATATCATTATCAGGTTTACATTAAAATCTCCAGATCTCGATCGGCATCTCGATCCACATATGAAAAATGAAGGGCAGAAAAAGAAATCCGGATCCGGCCTTGTCCAAGTATTTGTTGCCTTGCCGTTCTATGATACTGGACAAGGAAGCCTCCTCTATGACAATGAAATATTTGATCTTTAGAGGTACATGAAATACCTGAAGAATATACGACCATTTGAAGTGGGTCGAACAGATCAAAGAGACTAAAGATCATAAATGTTTCATCATTTCCATATATTTTGAAATAATATCAGCTAAGAGATCATGAAACCAAGAAGAATTTCAGTACATGCATAGTTGCTTTTTTTTTTCCAATGGTCGAAGAATATTTTATTCTTTCCTTTTATTTTGAAATAATTTCAGCTGAATAATTAGGCATAACAGCTGAAACTATTTCAAAATATAAGGCAAGAAAGATATATATATATATATGTAAAAGAGAGAAACAAATCATGAAATGTGGATTGTTAACGTGAGGATGTGCCTATTTATAGATACATAATGGTTGGTGAAAATTAAATGTTAGTAGATAGGTTGGAATTAAATATGGTAATGAAAGGCAATAGTTTGAATATATGGGCGACGCTAGTGTCGCCAATATGAAGTTATGGGCGACGCTAGCATCGCCAATTTGAAGTTATGGGCAACGCTAGCATCGCCAATTTGAAGATATGGGCGACGCTAGAGTCGCCAATTTTAATTTATGGGCGCTGCTAGCGTTGCCAATTTTAATTTATGGGCGATGCTAGCGTCGCCATTAAGTGTTTTTTTTTCCCCTATATATTTCTTTTACAATAATAGATTAGTTGATTACAAGATAGAATGAAACCTTTAATATGTATGAAGGTGAAGTACCTGAAGTGGATCGACGATTTGTAGCTGGTCGATCATATAAAATGAGAGCTAGTCAAAACTTTTTTGACATTTCCATATATTTTGAAATAGTTTCAGCTAAATCGAAGAAAAAAAAACGTAAGAATATTTATGCATATGTATGATTTTTTTTTTTGGATGATTGTTTCTTTTATAGTAATAGATGATTTTTTTTCATAATATTGATACGTATTTATAAATACAGAATGGTAGGTGTGAATTGATTATATTTTGGTATTGTGAAATAATTGTATATGGTAGGTGGTGGCGAGCAACTATTTCGCGACACCTGCTCCAATGGGTGTCGCTGAATGTGATTGCCGCGTATATTTTCCGCGACGCGTTATTAATGCCCGTCGCAAATGTATTTGGCGCGCAGATTTTCGGCGACACTTGTGGAATGCCTGTGGCGAAATGTATTTGGCGCGCTTATTTTTCGCGACACTTGCCGATTTTGTGTCACCGAATATGCTTCGCGCCACATTTTTCGCGACGGTTTTCGATCGCGCGTCGCGAAAGCAAATTTTTTGCTTCGTCGCGCATTTAGTGTCGCCGATTAAGGTTTTTGGCGTAGTGTATATAAATTAAATGTGGGTTTAGTCTATAAAAGCTGACTCTACGTAAAAAAAATATTGAACTAAATTCCCCATCCCCCCTACATTTTTGGATCCACCCCTAATCATTCATATTCAAATCTTCTAAAAACCCTAGCATTTAGAGCACATTACTTACTTAAGCGTCAGAGTGCCTTTTACCAGTACTACATTGGTGACCTAAGGATTTTCATGTTCTTGTTCTTTTGCATATTCAAATCACTCACACGGTGGATTAGGGAGGTGTAAATTCGCACATCAACATCAAATTATGCTTTTTTTTCTTAGAAAATTGGGTTCCATCTGGGTTTTAAAATTATGGTTTTTGTTGAATGGTTGAATGGTTTTATTATTTTGATTTGAACTTCAAAGGAAAAAGATGATGGAAAAATGATTATTTTCCAATGGCTATACTCCAAAAACAGTTTTAAATTATTGGGTAATTTCACAGTGTTTCTCAAATATTCTGATTTGAAATTTTTTTTTTGAACAGATTTTACTTAAAGTTTTCTAATATGTAGGATTTTGTTTCAAGGATACCCAAGCCACTATTAACGAAAGAGGAAGACGGGTGATCGAACTTTATCAGCAACTATTGGATAAAGATTAAAGATAAAGTCTAGCATTTGAAAAAAAAATTCCTTTATTTTCATTGAAGAAATATGAAAGTAAAGCAGAGAGAAACAAGAAGAAAAGAAGGTGAAAAGAGAAACCATTTGATATTTGTTTTATTAAATTACATGGAAGATGTATAATATATAATATTCCTATGGTCAGTATCAAGACTAAAGCAAGAGTAGTTCAATCAATGAATGTTCATTCTCATTTATATTAAGATATATTTATACAATTACAACATTATATTTAAGATAATGAAAATATACAATGAGATGTATATATATATACATACACACACACTAAATCAATTAGAATTAATAAAAGACATGTCTTGCATATCCTTCATATGCCCTTACAAGATGGTGGTTCTATCATAAACACCAATCTTAGACTACAAAGAAAAAATTGAGATTGAGATAATGGCTTAATTAGGAGATCTGCAAGCTGATCAGAAAATGATACATGTGACACATGAAGTACACCTTTGGCAACTAAATCTTGGAAAACTGAAAGTCTATCGCAATTTGTTTATCTTTAACTAGAGCATGAGATTAGCACCAAGATATGTGGCACCAAGATTATCACAATAAATAGCTAGAAGACTCATGCATTTACATGAAGCTCATTAAGAAGAGAGCGAAGCCAACAAATTTTCATTGTTGTTGTAGCAATAGATCGATGTTTAGCCTCAGTAGATGAACAAGCAAAAGATTATTAGTTCTTAGAACTCCAAGAGATAGGATTACACATGAGAAAGACAATAAAAGCACAAGTTGAGGTTTTATAATCATTGTTGCTAGCCCAATCGACATCTGAAAAAGCATGGAAAGACAATGGGGATTACTTGCGGAGAGTAATAACATAAGACAATGTACCTTTCAAATAACGTAGAACCCGTTTCATTGCATACCAATGAATGGACATGGACTTATGCATGAATTGAATGAGCTTATTGACAATGAAAGCAATATCCGAACAAGTGAAAGACAAGTATTGTAAGCTACCAACAACTCGACAATATTCATCAGCATTGGAAATATTAGAACCATTGGTTAGAGATAAAGAAACACCCAAGGACATAGGAGTAAGAACATCATTAGCTTAGGATATACTAGTACAAGTATACAAGTCAAAAACATATTTCCTTTGGGATAAAAATAGACTAGTTGGCATGTATTCTACTTCAACTCCAAAGAAATAGCAACGTAACCTCATATCTTTGATCGAAAACTTAGTGCCAAGATTAGCGATGAAAATCTCAAGTACATGAGTTTTATTAGCAGTTAAAATTATATCATCAATCTGTACAATGAGAAAAATAGTAGAGCCAGAATGATGACAAATGAAAAGAGATGTATGAGACCTGAAATTAAGAAAACCAAATGCACACAAATACTCCCAAATATCCATATACCAAGCCCGAGGGACCTGTTTAATTCTATATAATGCCTTGTGCAGCTTGCAAACATACAATGGTTGTTTTCGTCAACAAAACCAGGTGGTTGAGACATGTACATAGCTCCATATAAGTTTCCATGTAAATATGCATTGTTGACGTCACGTTGTTGCAAAGTCCAACCCCAAGATAAAGCATGACAAAGAATGCTGCAAACTACTATGGGTTTAGCAATAGGGCTAAAAGTATAATGATAGTCAAGGTTAAAGTGTTTATGAAAGCCTTTAGCCACAAGAAGATCTTTATATCTTTTAATATAACCATCTGGGAAATGTTTCATACGAAATACTCATTTGCACCCAATAATATTTTGAGTTGGACAAGGAGGAACAAAATCCCATGTATTATTTTTTAAGAGAGCATTATACTCATCATCCATCGCAGCTTGCCAGTGAGTGAGGTGACTTTAAAGCTTAATTAACAATTGTAGGCTTATTAGAACTATCACATGTTTCCATGTGAAACAGCCACAAAAAATTTTGGATTGCGTTTGTATATATTAGTTTTTGGCTGAGTAAATTACCTGAAGAATTAGGAAGTGATGGTACAAGATAAGAATTATCTAAGGTATGACATGATGATGGTGAGGAAGACTTTCTGGTGTCAAATTTTCTAGGGGGCAATGACTGCGACAAGTGAGAATTAAAGCCATCATGTTGGTTTCCATGAACCATAGGAATGGAATGTAGAATCTCATGTGAATGTAGTGGAGATTTCATATTTTATATGGGTGAAAAGGAATTGGAAGACATAGTGGATTTAGGAGGCATAGTGGAGTGAGGACAAGACACATGTGGGACATGAAAAAAGGATCCAAGGACATTAATGGGGAGGACCACATGTCACCATTTGATAAGGTTGTTCGTGGAAGCGATGTATCAATTAATTGGTAAGGAAAAACAGATTCAACAAATTCAACATGCTTGGAAAGATAGAGATGACCAGAACTTGCATGAAAACATTTAAATGCACTTTGATTGGTAAAATAGCCAAGAAAATTACAAAGAGATTAACAAAGATCCAACTTATGTTTTGTATATGGCTTATGCCACATATAACAAAGGCATCCAAAAACTCTAAGTTTAAAGTGGTTGGGTCTCAAAGTAAAGAATTTTTCAAATGCAATACTCTTGGAAGAAATAGGAGTTGGAAGTCTATTAATAAGATAAGCAGTTGTTTGGAAGGTGAATGACCAAAAATTGAGAGGGATAGAGGCTTGCCTTAGTAAGGTGTGCCCAATCTCCACAAAAAGAAGATAATAAGAAACCCATCTTAAGATTCAATAAAGGCATGGCTCTAAACATTAGAATAAATCAATTCTAAAGGAAAAGAACTAGAAAGTGATGACGTAAAAAATGACAACTTATGCATTTTATTAATTTTGCAAGCATTGCAATGAGAAAATGAAATATTCAAAGACAAAGGAAAATAGCATTTACTAATCAAATAATAAAGTAATTTGGAAAAGAGATGTCCAAGTTTATTGTACCAAGCATAAACAGATGCTTTAACACTTGCCATAGCCAAGAAGGGATGAGCAAAATGGAAAAAAGATGTAGGTTCAGAAGCAAGCCACTCATAAATGCCATTCATGTTCTTACCTTGAAGCAGTTGTGCCCTTATATAAAGATCCTTCACCGCAAAAAAAAATAATAATAATAATAAAAGGATGGGGCAAATTCAATATAAGCATCATTAGACTAACCAAATTTAGAAACAGAAAGCAAGTTTGTGGTCATAGTAGGGACACACATCAGATAACACAAATGATTTAGATGGAGAAGATAAGTGAGCACTACCAAGGTCAAAAATAGGAAGAGTTTTACCATCGCCAACCATAATTTTATCAGGACTATCATATTTGGCATGGAGGGATAAATTAACAATGTCAAAGGTGACATGATGAAAGGTGCATAGAAGGCGGATTATTGAACCATGGAACCATAGCAAGGAGTTTTTCGCTTTTGTGAGCCTCATCACCAAGAGTTGTACAAAACTAGTAGATGACTCGAGATGAAGAGGACCCGCATTTTGTGGAACCAAGGTCATGTACATGAAAGGAGAAATGACCATGGTCCATAGAGGCTTGACGTGGAACAAAGTTATGGCCATAATTGAGGTCGAGGTCAACGTGATGGCATGAATGCATACTTGGAGCCCATGCTAGGATGAGAGACAAAGTGAGCAGTAGTAGGCACAAAAGTATCAGGAGACATGGATGGGTTACGTTTTAGAAAATCATCATAATTTGCAAGCTTGTCATGCAGTTCTTCAAAAGTAATCAGCATATCAAGAGTACGGATCGCAGCAGCAATTTCTCAAAATTCTAGGCCTAAACCACTGTGAACATGAAAAACAACCTCATAAGCATCCATGGATACACCAACCATGGCTAACCCATCAACATGTGTTTGAATATTTTACGTATAAGCTGAAATAGACTAAGATTCCTTGGTTGTTTTACTGGGAGCTTCTCGCAGCCCCATAATTCATCCCCTAAAAGGCTTGGAGAAAATTACAGACTGGATATCACGAAAGGTCTTTGTAGATGCAACAAACGAAACAACGACAAGTGAGAGTGATGCAAAAAATGCACTACAAAAAATATGAACCTGATGAAATCCTAATGAATCAAATGTAATTGTGTAGGAATGATCGTTTTGAGAGAGAAAAAAATGACATTTTTTTCTGGAATGAATCCTGATGAATTGCATTGCAACTGGACTGGAATTGGAGTTTCATGTTGAATTGTCGCAGAAGAATCAAATGACATTTTGAGAGAGAAAAAAACAGCTAGGGTCTTAATTAGTGCTTGTTAATGCAGATGGCTCTGAAAACATATCAAGATTGGAGCAAGAGTAGTGCCACAGATGAACGTTCTCATTGATATTAAGATATGTTTATACAAAAACATTATATTTAAGGTAATAAAATATACAATGAGCTATACATATATATATACACTAAATCAATTAGTATCAGTAGAAGATATGTCTCGTATATCCTTCATAGTCAGGAAGTCCTGACCATTTTATGGTTAGAACATCGCTTATTAACCTTTGGATTTAAAAATAAATTTAAGGTTTAAGTAAATCCATACAGGTTTCACTTTGCCTTTCTACAGTTTTAGTACTTTACCAAACTCATATAGTCCACTGAGACTTTATTAAATCTCAGCTCTTGAAGCAATCCAAAGCACTGATAATTGTCATCCTGACCATAAAACGATCAGGATTTCCTGACCATAGAAGGATTGTATATATATATATACACACACTAGTTTTTTATGCATGCTTTGCACACGGAAGTTATATATATATATATATATATTGATGTATGTTTTCAGTTTCTTAGATGGATTTTTATATAAATATTTTACAAGGCACCATAATAACTCATCAACAAGTTTAAAGAAAAAAATAGCAAATAGAAATCTCAACCAAGGAGAAACTGTGGTACATCAAAAAATGTCAAATTAATGCAAAGACCCCACTCAGCTTTTTCCTTTAACTCATTTGGTTCACTTATTCTTTATAAGCACAATAAACTCCCAAATATATATGTATACTCAAATAAAAAACAAAACATAAAATGAAAAAAAAAATAAAAGAGTAAATGCCGCATTCCATGGCCTTGAGCTAAAATTCGTTTCTATATTAAAACAAAAGGAAAGTGGAAATTCTGTGAAACCTTGCCATAAAAAGAAAAAACTCTATTTAAAAAGAATGGTAGAAATTCTTTAACTGCTATCACACTTGACTATTGCTATACCCTTAACCACTCCAAGCTCTTTATATATATCTATATATATATAAGAAACGCATCGTTTTGAAAGCATAAAAAGGAAAATTTGAAAACCACTCTGGATACTGTGCCTTATATATGCTAATGATATATAATAAGGAAAAAAAATAACAAACGAGAGATAGGGAAACAAGATAATAGTGAGAAGAAAAATGTGAAATAATAAGCATAGGATTTTTGTTTTATTTAGGGCTGTTGTACCCCAAATATTATCATGATTTTCACTTTCCAATGTTAATTTTTATTTTGACACTTTGCACCATGAACTATGAAATAGTTGGCACCATGAACTATGAAATAGATGGCACTGTGCACCTTCTGTCAATTTTAGCTAACAGTGTTGCTCACATGAAGAGCACATGACCTTTTTTGAAAGGAAAACTCGTCCTTTCACAGTTATTCTTCCTTTACAAATTAAAAAAAAAAAAAACAATTTACAAGAGAGAAAAAATTGACAAAAGAAACTAAAGGGAGATTTGCTACAATTGAACCCAAAACATTAGAGATTAGGTTTCTCAAGCACTATAGGCAAGTATGGTCCTTGGACTTGGGTGGCATTGGCTAGTTCCTCCGAAGCAGAATCTCTAGCCTGAAGCAAAATGAGTTAAAATGTTTATCATGCACACTTGCATAAACTTTTCTACCATTTAGTACTTACCTTGAATATGCGAGCAAGTCTTGGGAAGACAACTAATATAGCTTATAAGTTTTGAGGCTTTAAACAGTTGTTTGAAAACCTTTTCTTGCGATGATCAATTGCTATACCAATATTCTGTGCAAGCTTCTTTGGAACACCAACAACCTAGTTATTAATCGCAACTACTCTCAATAGCAGAAAATTGCCATCTACTCAATTTTTTTTTTCATTTTGCCAAAAAACCTAATCTATGATGTTTTGAAATCAATCGCAGCAAATCACCCTTTTGTTCCTTTTGTCGATTTTTTCCTCTCTTATAAATTGTTTTTTTTTTCAATTTATAAAGAAAAAGCCACAGTGAATGGACGAGTGTTTCCCTTAAAAAAGGTCATGTGTAGTGCACATGAGCAACTTTGTTAACTAAAATGGACAGAAGATCCACGATGCCAACTATTTCATAGTTCATGGTGCAAAATGCCACAAAAATGGTTTAAGATAGAAAGTGCAAATCACGATAAAATTTGGGGTGCAACAATGCCAATATCCCTTTATTTTATTCAGTGGAAATGGGATCATTTGTCACTGCTACATGTAAAAGTGGAGAAGAAAAAAATGTTAGCTTTAATTCATTCTTAATTTTATCAATTATTGATAAAATGTCATGTATTTGGATACGAAAATTTTAGTTAATAAATTTGGTACATGTAGCATTGCTCCATTATATACTAAATAGAAAATGTTTAGCATAAAAATTAGAAAATGTTAATTAGTTTCTTGAGATTATCTAGAAAAATGTATATTCTTTAATGTCAATTAGGAAATAATCACTGTAAGATAAATAGGTCATACACGATGATCGTCACAAGACGAAATACTATGGCTTTTCAGGGCTTGGTCACATCAAAACTAATTTGACAGATTAGATGGAGGGCTAGAATAGAACAACAAATATACAGGTCCAACAAACATGTTGTATTAGCTAAGACAATATACAACATGCCACTATGGATTGTCATATATAATGTGATACGATGGGTTGGGTTAGCCTGTTGTATCTGTCTAAGTGGCATCCACGTGTCACCACGTATCAAACACTCATATATATATATATCATATGATTAATACGACATACCTCGTTGATGACCCATCGTATTAAATCAATTGAATATGAATGATCCAATACCCATCGTATGTGTAGATATGATTGGTCACCGTGCTCCAGGGTATTCGTGTAAAATGATGCCTTTTTTTTGTTTATACGATGGTATTTGTAGTGACTCATCGTATATTATAAAACACTAGAGTCATTTGAATTTAAATTTATATTCTTCCTCCTCATCAGATCTCAAAATGCCGAAATTAGTTTTCGTCTATATTGGTGGTCATTTTCACAAGATTCTTCCATCTAATTATTAGAAATATTGGCAAATGGATTGATGCAATTACTTTTTTAAATATTTAGGTTGTTTATGTGGTATTTTTTACTTATTTAAGTTGTTTATGCCTTATTTTTGACTTAATATTACTCGACTGTGCAAACTCCAGTGCCGAAATCAGTTTTCATCTATATTGGTGGTCATTTTCACAAGATTCTTCCATCAAATTATTAGAAAATATTGACAAATGGATTGATGCAATTACTTTTAAAATATTTAGGTTGTTTATGCATTATTTTTTACTTATTTAAGTTGTTTATGCCTTATTTTTTACTTAATATTAGGTTTGTTAATGACTTTTTAAGTCGATAGATAATTCAACGGACTCGGCTTGTCGTAATAATTAAATCCTTTATACAATGGGTCAGATCCATCTTTGATGGATCTTCTTTGTTGTCATGAATATTTTTGGCTAAAATAAATATTTAGGAACAAAACCTATATAAATGTAAGTTTAAAAAAATGGAAAAGGCAAGAAAAGATCATTCAATGGTTTTTTTTTTAAAAAAAGTAAAAATTCATATAGCATTTAAAAAAAATAAAAGTTCATATAACATTTTTTTAGGTGTTTTCACAAACGTATAATAAATAATAGTTAGATATTTTATATTGAATGTGTATATAAGATTGTATATATTTGTTATATTAAATTTTATGTTTACTTTTAAAAAAAAATATTTTAGTCAAGAGAAATATTTCAGGAGAACATATATATACACCCTATCATTTACAAATTAATAAGAATCACCATATAATTTCCACACATAAATATAATTTGGAGAATGTATATGTTCATCCTAGTGAATTTTTTTTCCCTCTAAAGGAAATCTTCTAGCTTCATCCCTCTCTGTTAAAACAAGAAAAAATATCATTTACTTCTCCTATGGTTTATCCTTATTTTACTTCGTGGTTTAAAAGATTTCAGAAATATATCTTGTCATGAACAAATTTCTATTAAATTTAACAGTTTAAGAGTAAAATAGTAATTGAGTATTTATAAAAGAGAAAACATCATTTACAAACATGTGCTTTACTCATATTACATTATAAACCTCGTCATTTGAAACATCTCATAAATACCTCATTTCCATTAACAAATTTCTATTAAATTCAATAGAAGAATGATAAAATGGTAATTAAATTTTTATAACAAATATCTATTAAATGGTAATTTAACAAAATTCTGTAATATTTTTATTGATATGAATTGAAAATAGTGCATTATGATATATTATAATAAAAATAAAAAAACTATTTTAATTAAAAAATTAAATATATTGTCTTCCATGCAAAAACAATCATTTAATTTGTTTTTCTTCTCGTCTTTCACCTTTTTCACCTTTTCTTTCTCTCTTTTCTCTGCAGATGTGTATATATGTAGGTGAAGCACCATTGCCAAGCCATTTGGATCAAACCTTATGCCAAGCTATTTGTTTTTTAGTTTTGAAAATTGTTACAGTTTTTCCTCTTTATATAGTTCAACTTTGTTATTCTTGACGAAGGAGAAGTGAAANTTTCCTCTCGTCTTTCACCTTTTTCACCTTTTCTTTCTCTCTTTTCTCTGCAGATGTGTATATATGTAGGTGAAGCACCATTGCCAAGCCATTTGGATCAAACCTTATGCCAAGCTATTTGTTTTTTAGTTTTGAAAATTGTTACAGTTTTTCCTTTTTATATAGTTCAACTTTGTTATTCTTGACGAAGGAGAAGTGAAACGTTGTAAAATGAGATTTGATCCAAAAAAGAGCCCATATGTTTTTATTTTTATTTTTTTAGGTTTTAAATTTTGAGTTGTGGGAAAGACAAATGATGTGATCTGAATGGAAATTGAAGACTTATATTGTGGGGTACTGATGAAGATGTAAATGAATATTGAAAAGTTATGATGGATAATGAGTTTTTTTTACCATGTAATTTTTTTGGTGAATAGTTCTACCATAAAAATTAGATGACCAATATAATGGAGAATGGGCTTTCGGAGCTTTATTATGATAATTAATTTTTTTTTTAGTTTTTAATGTTTCTTATTTAATAATTAATTTTTGGGTTATAATGTAAGATAATTAATTTTTGGGTTATTTTATATCTACTATAGATTTATATTTAAAAAAAATTCAAATCATATTAATATTTTTTTTGTAAGGAGAAAATATATTTATAAATTTTTAGATATTTGAAAGTATTATTTACTAAATAGAAAGAGAGATGTAGAGACATAAAAATATATTTTATGTTTTTCAAGAAATAATTTTTTATTTTAAAAAGTATTTCAGTTATTTCATCAATATAAAAAAGAAAAAATATTAGACTGCAGTTAATTTTTTAAGAGTTTTTTTTTTAAATATAGAAAATTTAAAAGTCTATTAAGAATTAGGCTTAAAAATTAATAGATGTTAATAAAAATTTTCAAACATATTAATAATTTTTTATACTGCCACCTAAAAAAGAAAATTTTAGTTAATAAAAATTTATTAACAATAAATGTATTTTAAAATATTTCAAACTATTAAGTCTATTATAAAAAATAAAAATAAAAAGGATAAACTATAACATTTTTCATTGAAATGAAAAATGTCCGCTCGCAGCACGTGGTTCCTTTTTGATTTTTTAAACATAACAAAGGATTACCATGTAAATTACATATAAATCATATCCATCAATATATTTTTGCAAATACCAAAACCGATATCAATTTTTAATAAATAAATAAACGGCAGGCAATAAAAGTGGATATTTTAATACTGTATGCCTTTTTGACCTAACATAATACTACAACTATTTTCACCTAAAAAAATTGATGATGATGATAATAGTAATAAATGAATAAATAAATAATTTATAACATATAATAAGAGTTAATTACATTTTATAATTCTGAATTATTAATTTTTTTATACTTTGCCCTCTAAATTAAAAAAAAAAATAGTCATATTGTCTCCTAAACTATTCTTTTATTGTTATATTAGTCATGTGATGTTGTCTAATGAATTTGGCAAATTAGGCATAAAACTTATGAAAAATGAAACAAAATAAAAAATAAAAAATTTATTAAAACTTACTAGTTAAAAAAGAAATAAAATTATACATCAAGTCAAAATTAACCTTATTAAAAAACTACAAATTTTTTAAATAAAATGTAAAATTACTTAAAGAGGTAATTTGCATTTATAGTCCTTATTGTTTAGCTCATTTTACAAACTTGATCCTTTTTTTCTTAGTAGTTGTGATTACAATTTTTCGTCACCTTTGTTTTTTGTCCAATCCTCCCCGAAAAAGAGTTAAAGTTATTGCACCGATATGATACCTGCTAAAGACATTCTGATGCTCAAGTCAGAGTATAAAAAATTGTTTATGAATTCAAAAAATAGTTGTTGTGTATCACAATGAGCTCCTTACATTTTTGCTCTCACATCTTACTTATACCTTTAATATTTTCTGCAACTTTATGGGCTTATAATTGTTCAATGAATGCTCTTAATGATGATTAATAAAAGCGAATTCAAACGTGTTCACGTGCTCACATGAAGATATGCCTAGAATAGACCCAGAAGTGATCGCGCACAGGCTAAATGTGGACTCGAGCTTCAAGCCAATTAAGCAGAAGAGAAGGGCCTTCAACCCTGAGAGGCACGAAGCAGTCAAAGTAGAGGTGGAAAAGCTCTTCAAAGCAGGTCTTACCAAAGAGGCGTTATACCCAACCTGGCTAGCAAACATAGTGCTTGTAAAGAAGAGCAGTGGAGCATGTCGGATGTGTGTGGACTTCACAAACCTAAATAAAGCATGCCCCAAAGACAGCTTCCCGCTACCAAAAATTGACCAACTAGTGGATTCAACTGCGGGAAGCGAACTGTATAGTTTTTGTGACACTTTCTCAAGATATAACCAGATCGGGATGCACCTTGATGATCAAGAGAAGACCGCTTTCATCACCAATCTCGGACTGGATAATGCTGGACTGGATTTCTCAAATCCTGTCCTGTGTTTGGTGCAGGACTAGACTGGATCAGATATGATATACTGTGTTTGGTACAGTTTCGGACTGGACTGGATAAAAATTTAATTTTTCAATATATTTTATATTTCTTTGATTATAGTAGAAATTGTAATTTTAATTATTAATGTAAATATACATAATATATAAAATATATTGTAATACTTTTTCAATTATAAATTTAATAAAACATAATAGTATGTCATTCAAGAAAATATTAAACATAATTTAATACAAATATATCATAATTGTTCTCAATAACATAAACAACTACTAAAATTGAAAAAGCAAGATACAGATTAACCTAATACACATGTGCTAGTATGCTCATAACAACAACTTCAACTGTGCAACCGACAATTAAACCGATGAAGAACGAACATCGATATATGTTTCGATAATTAGGTATAGGGTGCTTAATCTCCATTTCTTCAATAGAGCATTTATTATTATTTTTTTGTTTAATTGTCCGTTCAATGTGTGAAACATAAGCTATTTCTACTTCATCTATTGAAAGGTATGATTTGTAGGAGTTACCTTTGAATGCATGAATTTGTTCTTGACATTCTGCCCATGAGTCATAAATCCCTGGTTGTCTTCCTTTGAACACAACGTATATTTTTTAATCTGCCATTATTAGTATCTACATATAAACAAAATATATTAGTATAATTTCTACGATAGAAATAACAAAAATATTAGAAACATTATAAAATAAAATAAATAAACATAACACACTTGTCATTAATATTGTTCATATCCATAAAATAACATAAAATAAACATTCCATACAAGCAAATCAATGCTCAATAACATAAAGAGTCTAACCGATGACATAAACATAAACAATCCATACAACTAACTCTAGAATGACATTTAAAAATACATAGTAAATCTATGAACTAGTGGATGAACCACTGAGCAACTCACGAATAAAAATAAGTTTTTCTTCATCGTCTAATCCAATAAATATATGAAACTTATATATCTTCTCACAACAAATATTTATGGCCTTAATTTTATCAGTAACCGATATCCCGAGTCTTCTAAGTTCAACATGCAAAAATTCCAGCTGTTCGGGAGTAAGTTTAGGACATATAGAATTGGCTAGTTGATCCCATTGTTCCCTAGATTCACCCATCATTTTGACCAGCGATTTAGCAATGCGTTCCAATCCACTACCTACTACATTAGATGGTCTAGTTCTCTTCTTACGAGTGGTCGGCCGGGACTGTGAAGTTTGGTCAACTGACATTGGAGAATCCTCCTCATCTTCTCCAGTGTCAGTTGGATCTACAGCCATGTTAGCAGGAGACTCAACATTTAGGCCGGTGGCACGATCTAGTCCAAATATATTGGCCAACCTTTCATACAAAGGAAATGGTTTATCCCTCCATCCATCAACATCTTTATTAATCTATATAATTAAATAAAGTTCAGCAGTTAGAATAAATTTGTAACATCAACATTGACAAATAAATTGGCTGCAAGTTTTTTTATTCTAACCTGAACATAATCTGCCCACACATCATCACTGTCGACTTCAATACATTTTTTTGTGTCGTTCCATCCAAATCCACTTTTATTTAACATGTAGAACACGATCCCGTAATCTTTTTTCCACTTTTTCATTTTCGATTTGATGTGTGGAGTGGCTTTCAAATCGCATCCTGGACATAAGTTGGCTAAAGATTTTTCAATATAATTATACGTGACAGGTTTGAAGGTACCATTCTCAGTTCTATACCCCTTTGCCACTGCATCATCAATAATATTCAGCAGTGTATCCTCCTACACCTTACTCCACACACGCCTATTAACCTTCCTTGATCGTGGGTTGGCATGGCTGCTACTCGCACTATGCATATTCAACCAGCTTAACAATAAAAGGCAAAAATAAAAGTACAAATTTAATTTGGCATGTAATTAATACAAAAACATACAAGTAGCAGTTTATTCAAGCCAACAAACATATTCATAATTCAACATCCATTTTAATACAAAATTCAAATTCCATAGCAAATAAAAGTCATAAATAGTTTTAATCATTCATATTTGCCATCCATTCAGCATACATTTGTGTAGCTAAATTATCCCTCCACTTAGTCCATTCATTTGATGCCTCAATAGTTCCAATCGGATCATTGCCTACTATCATCGGTTTGACAATTTGCATTTCATATACATCGAGTTCAATTGGATCACTTGACATTTCTCTCCTAATAAGATTATGTAGAAAACAACATGCAATGATTATTCTCCCTTGTGTTTGGATTGGATAAAAAGATGGACTCTTTAATATGGTCCAGCGCTTTTTAAGTAATCCAAAGCACCTCTCAATTATATTACGTGCAGATACATGCTTCATGTTAAAGTATTCCTCTCGGTTTTATGGTGCACCACCAACTCTCCACTTCGAAAGGTGATAACGTGTCCCTCTAAATGGTGCAAGAAAACCTTCACCATTTGTGTATCCAGCATCCACAAGATAATAATAATCTAACATGAATAATTAATAAGTTATGATTCTATCTCACAGAACTAATTTTTAGTAAAAACAATAAACCATCCAGTTTGCTCTTACCAGTTGGACTCTTAACCCAGTTGGTCTACTAAGCGCATCTCTGAGGACTCTAGAGTTAGAAGCTGAACCTTCCCACCCAGGTAATACAAATATGAACATCATATTTTGATCACAACCACCTAATACGTTAGTAGAAAAGCTCTCCTTTTTGTGTTCAATATCTAGATTTGTCAGCCTCAGCCACATGAACCTTTATGAAGGTTTCGTCTAATGCTCGCAAACAATTCTATACAGTCGATTATAATAAATTTTGTGAGTTGTATTACATTTATTTATATAGTAACATAACAAAAAATGAAAATGTATAAATATACCTTAAAAAATTTCCATCTATCATCGGTACAGTTAGCAGGTACTGGTCTTGGAGATTTTAATAGGTGACCTTGCAACCGTAATACTCCATTCAACACCGAGTTAAAAAACTTACTTATAGTTTCCCCTGAACGCTGAAATCTATTTCCAATGGTTCGGTTCTTGACATGATGAGCGAGTACGTGTAAAAACATACACACTTNTCGGTACAGTTAGCAGGTACTGGTCCTGGAGATTTTAATAGGTGACCTTGCAACCGCAATACTCCATTCAACACCGAGTTAAAAAACCTACTTATAGTTTCCCCTGAACGCTGAAATCTATTTCCAATGGTTCGGTTCTTGACATGATGAGCGAGTACGTGTAAAAACATACACACTTGTTCCTTTAAGGTAACTATACTATCTTTTTTAAGATGTGGATCCGGACGTAATAATTCACATAGCAAACTGAATGTGTTCGTATCCATTCTAAGTTGATTGACACATTCAATGTCACTATGACCTATAATATTATCTAAAACACTCAGTCGAGTTTCATGCCTAGTGAATGCTCGATTCTTAAGCGTCTTTGTTTCCAAATGCTTTTGCATCCAAATATAGACCATCATTACATGCACCTTTATCTTGAATATCTTTTCCAAATGCATCCTTTTTGAAATCAACCACAATAAATTTTTCCTTTGTTGCTAATCCATTTATATAACCCTAAAAAAAGTATTTTATTAATGAATTTTAGGTTCTAAACAATATACATAATATAAGGCACAATAATGAAAAAAAACAAAACATCATATTTGCACAAAAAATAAGAAGCAAACATAACAGTTTGTTAGTATTCATCTTTTTTATTTATTTTTTAATATACATATACAAGTAATATTTTTTAATACACAACAAGTAGTACAGGTAACATTTTTAATAATATTCATACATATAATACTTTTTAATCTTTTTTTATACACATAACAAGTAGTACAAGTAATATTCTTTGAAAAGTCTCTCTAGTAATTAAATGTGAAATGGATGGTCAATGGGCAAGCTATAATTTCTTTTTTAAATTATATAATTATATAAATAATATAAATTATATGTATACTATACATTGAATTTATATAATTATTTAATTAAGATATGCTGCATAACTAATTATAACAGTGTGACCCAAAAAATACAGGAAACTATTTATATAATTATATAAATAATATAAATTATATAAAATATATGTATACACTATACATTCAATTTATATAATTATTTAATTAAGATATGCATACTTTTTAATCTTTTTTTATACAGAAAACTCAATAATAGTTGGAAGATATGGGTTNTGCATACTTTTTAATCATTTTTTATACAGAAAACTCAATAATAGTTGGAAGATATGGGTTTAATGAACTATAGTCCTGGCTAAGTCATGAAATCTATGGCAAATACGCTTATATATCAGTGTAGGCCAATCAGCATTGCTCAAACCAAGTCATGAAATCTTGCACAATCCAAATCTCTAATTTTTAGTTGAAGCTTTTGTTTTTTATCTTATTTGTAGGCAGAGTATCACTATCAGGGTAATACAAATTTTATGTTTTTATGCTCATTTATATAAGAAACTTTATTCTATTGATATTATATATTTTTCCACCTAAAATTTTCATGCAAATTACCAATAAATACTAATCCAAACCATTTTAGCAAGAAACAAAGAAAATTACTAACCTGCACATGTCCAGCAACAATTCGGCTCCTTAATTTGACATACTTTCTTACTAATGTCTAAATTTGACATTATTCTTTCTTAAGCATCAATACACAAAGCAACCGTATACACAAAAACCACACCAAAATCCAGCAACAATCCAACACAAAATTTAGTTTACAGAACATCAACCCATATCTGCCATCTAGACCCACAATCCAGTCCAAATCCAGACCAACTGTCCAGCAAAAAATGAAGCAAAAATCCAGCTAAAATTTGAGCAAAAATCCTGTTAAAATTGGAGCAAAAATCCAGCAAAAACAGTAATATAATCCAGCAAAATCGGTTTTCACCGATTCTAAATCTGAAACGACTAACCTCAAGGACAAAATCAAATTCCTTCATGTATCATGTTGGAGAGACAGGGGAGACGGGTTGTGGAAACGGGGAGCAACACTAGGTTCCTTCGTCAACCTGCTGGAGAGGACAGGGGAGAAGAGTTGTGGAGAGGGGGAGCGGATCTGGGTTCCTTTGTGGATCTGCTGGAGAGGACCGGGGATACTGGGTCTGGAGAGGGGGAGCTTTGTTAAAGAGGGGGAGCTTTTCTTGAGAGGGGGAGTTGTGGAGAAGGGGAGCTTTTCTAGAGAGGAGGAGCTGTGGAGAGGGGGAGCTTTGTTGGAGAGAGGGAGCTGAGGAAAGGGGGAGCTCTTCTAGAGAGGAGGAGCTGTGGAGAGGGGGAGTTTTGTTGGAGAGAGGGAGCTGTGGAAAGGGGGAGCTTTTCTAGAGAGGGGGAGCTTTGGTGGAGAGAGTTGAGGACTCGGCTGGAGAGGGGCAGTGGTAGAGGGAAAACTATCCGAGTCCGCTTGCTGTTATCCCATGTCTGCGAGGAGGATTCGACCTCTCCCTTAAGTTGGCTAACCGGATTAGAGGATTGGATTGAGAATCCTAGTCCAACGCTCGCCAACACCTGATAAGGAGAGGACCAGATTTCTCAATCCAATCCGGTCCATCTTCAACATAACAAACACGACCTTTAAGTATTAGCATGGTTGCAGTGATGGTCCTTTATATTTTTTATGTATTGCATTATTGATCTTTTAATTTGTGGCTATTAACGCCAAATGCCCTTGGTACATGCACTTCACATGATTCTTTTTAATAGATAGTGAGAATAAAAAATGGAAAGAACGAAACGGTGCAACGCTTATTGATGTTGTGGGACCAAACTACCAAGAAAAAAATAATCAGAAATAAGTGTGCAAAAGGCATTAAAGATTAGAGATTATCCGTACAAATAATCCTTATTCAAATGCCCATAATGAACAAATTCATTTAATTAATTAATAATAACGTTTTAATTTTTTTGAAAAAAAATATTATTCATAATAGTTTTTGAAGAAAATATTATTGTTAATGTATTTTTGAAGGAAATATTATTTCTAATATATTTTTTTAAGAAAAAAAATATTCTTAACATATTTGTTTTGAAGAAAATATTAATTTTATTATTATGATAATTAAAAAAATGGGGATTAAATTATTTGGAAAAGTGCAAAAGGCTATTTTTGTAAAATTGAAATTTTAAGCATTTAATTGGTTTTAAACGAGTAATGTATTATACATAATGATAATTGATTTTATTGATATGTTGTATTATACTATATTGTATTGTAATGTATTATAATGTATTATATGATACATTGTTTGGTACAATACATTTTATTTTGCTGGACTATTTGTTTAAATTTAAAATTTTAATTTTTAATTATTAATTGTTAATTATTATTTATTATTCATTTTAAATTTTAAATTTTACTTTTTAACTTTTATTCTCTCCCTCAAACTCTTTTTCACAAACCTTAAGTATTTTTTAACCATTAATAATACACCATCTAGTGGATTAAAAAATGACTTAATATAATAAATAGAGAAAGCTAAATATTATATTAGTTATACAGTACATTAAAATTTACTAAATATGGCCGAAGTGTTTAGTTATTTTTATAGTTTTAAAAGACTATTTCTACGTGTCAAATAATTTAGAAGATTTTATGTTTTACCCGTAACAACAAACAATATTTATATATATTTTTTTCTTTTTTCCTAAATAATTTCCAACATAGTATGTCACAAACACTAAAACCAATAAGAGAGAGCAATCCATTTGAACTATTCTTAATCATGATTTACTCGAAATATTACCATAAAACATGTTGCGTTGGTGCAAAAATCTCAAAGCATTTGAATTTAAGAATAACATACCCATATAGCATACTACTTGCTTGCCCTCTTATTTTTTTTCATATATAAACCTAACAATGTCAATGCCAAACCAATGGAAATGGAAAGGGATATGTATCAAAGATTTCCATTACTAACGAGATAGAAGAAAATTGATTTCTATGAAACTAATTTCTGGAATCATTTTTTTTTCTAGAATTATTTTTTGTTCTTTACAGAATTCTGAAATTTTCAGAACAGGCATAGACAGCAAAGTTGACAAACCTCCCTCTCCCCACACCAAAAAAAAAAAAATCCAACTATACAGGAAAATGAATGGTAATTATTTTTTTCCTGCTAATTAGACAATTAATGTTTTTGTTTCGATATTACAAAATTAGGGTTTAAAAAATTGGAATTTTTTATTCTCTATATGTGGCAGGCATGTTTATCAAGAGAGATAGAGGGAGACATGGCAATAAATTGCCTGAGAGTGCTGTCCAAATTCCAACTTTCCACGAAGCCCAAAAGCCCAAAACCCTACCATTCTCTTCCACTCCCTCTCTCACTGTGTAGAAGAGAAGAGTCTCTTTCTCTTGGAGGTGTAGCAGTAGCAGTAGCAGGATTATCGCATTCCTCTTCAATGTCTTACGACAAGGAGCTCCATGCTGCCAAGAAAGCTGCTTCTCTCGCTGCTACACTCTGCCAGGCATTTCTACTTCTCTTTCTCTTTCTTCTCAACTTGCTTCTTCACGATGGGATTTTTCTTTTCTGCATTTGGGTATATATTGGAATCATTGTTTGAACAAAACCCAGAATTTGTGTTGTTAATTGAAGATGATTTCAGAGAGTGATCGGGTAATTTTGAGAGGAAACCTGAAATCAAACCGTCCCAGATAATTTATTCTCTCATTTTCTTTGGTTAAGCCTCACAAACACAAAACTCGTTAATTTTTTTATTTGTCATGTTGGGTATGGATGAGAAAACAATTTGATTGGGAAATGTTTTACTCTTTCCCAAATGGATCCTAATAAATTATTATTTATGGAGCACATTATTTGAAATTTTAGTTTTGAGTCTTGACACACCACACATTGTGAAAGGATTTTTATAGAAGAAGCATCTTGCAAAAGTAAGATCCTGTATATATCCTTAAATTTCTTGATTCTGATGATAATGATTTATCTTTTATATGTAAATGATTTGTGACCAAAATATTTTTATACAATAAGAAATTTATTGCGTAATTCAAGTTAATCCGTGTCTTTATTTTTTTATTTTTTTATTTTTTTATTTTTTTTACCCTGAGCTGATTTCAAGTACTCTTTCTTTTTATGTTCTGCAGAAGGTGCAAAGGGAGCTTTTGAAATCAGATGTCCATTCAAAATCAGATAAAAGTCCTGTCACAGTGGCTGATTACGGTTTGATATCTACTGTCCTTTGCAGATCGTTTGATCATTTACGTCTAATCTATTGATTTTTCAAGTTCTACAATTGATCGTGTGCGTCTTGATTTTCAATGAGGTAGAAGTTCAATATTTATTTTCTAGTTGCTTGTAGAAGTTACCTTCTAGGGCATGTGCTATATGTAGACTGCTTTTTTGGTTGAATTTGAATGATAGGTCTGCTCTATTCTCACCTTGTCATTGTCTTCAGTTAAGATTGGAGTGTTTTTTTTAAAAAAATGAAAAAAATAAGAAAACAAACTACCAATGAGTGAAATGGGATTTTGTTGCATCTTGCTAGATATATGACCTTAAAATTAAGATTGGAGCAATATTTTTCTAGACATTAAGGTAAATGGATTTTTGGTTATAACACTAATTTTATTTATGGTGACCAACAAGGGAAACATTAAGGTAAATGGATTTTTGTGAAATAAGAATCACTTTGCTAGACATTGATATACATCCTGTTTGGCATAGCTTTTGTTTCTGCTTCTTTCTGAAGAAGCCTTTCTTTATTGGCTTTGGTTAAAAAGGTTTCTGGAGCCTTGAAGAGCTTCGATAAAATTATCCACACTTCCAGAAGCAGCTTTTGAGCTTTAAAAGCTGTTTCTGGCTTTTCAAAAACTCTGCCAAACAGGGCTGAAGTTTCTGGTAGATAGTTAATAATGATATACTACTAATTGTGAGATTAAAACTTAGTTTGGATGAAATATTTTGTACTTTTTGAAAAGGAAAAGTATTATCTATTTTCTATCTCCTATATAATTTAAAGAAATACTAATGATTTGTATATTACTTAGAAATACTAAGTGAATAGTTAATTAATATATACTACTAATTGCACCTCCGTTAACATTTTAAGCTACTACTACCTAGCATTATGACAGTGAAGAAATAACTATGTAATAGATTCAATTTGATTGCTGCACATTATAGACCAAGGAAATATTAAGCTGAGGCCTCCTTTTTTTATTTTAGTTATTTATTATTGTTATTATTATTTTTTATAAACAATCTTGGTTTGTAATTTTCCCAAGGCCACCAACGTAGCAAACATTTTAATCTTTGACGGTGCACATGTTTTGGGTAGTTTGAGAAGAAAGAATTCAGTGTATCATTAATTAATAGTTGAAAGAAAGATTTGCAATAGACTTTATATGGATTACGATTCCAGATCATTTTATTGGAAGCATGAGAATTTGATGTAGTAAGTCTGCAATTGAAAAAGAAATCCTCAAGAAGAAATCAGAAATGGAAATCTGATTTCTAGGAAGATGATTTTATTGGAATTTCTCAAGAATTTCTTACAAGTAAATCTCTAGGAAATCGGAAACTAAACCCAAACACGAAATGGGGAGCATATATGGCCGATGTGTTTTGGGGGTAACAATATCTAAACAGTTAAATATTAAAATATTGAAACTGGAAATACAGCAGTTTGTAACATTGAAATGAAGTAAAGTTCCCTGCTCCTTGGTACATCAGAATTCAATACAGCACTTTGTACACACGAAAAAAAAAAATAAAAAAGAGAAAAAAAAAAAAACAAAGAAAGAAAGAAGAAGCTATTGGACAGGTTAAGCTTTTAAAAGCTCTTATAATTTTAATTTATTGTTATTATTATTATTATTTTGTTGTATTTTTTTCCCCAAGCTATATGGAGACCAAACATTGCATTCAGGGCTTGTTTGGTACCATGGATAGGGAAATATTATTTAGATATAATGTATTAACTAAAATTAGTATTGTGTTTGGTGTTAGCTTTGTATAGTATTATATAATACATTTTAACATTTTAATACAAGATATGATGTATAACTAATATATCAAAATTTCTTTGTATTAAATAATACACCTCATCATTTCTTTTTTTGCACATATAGATTTTTCTCTATAGCCAAACGGTAATTTTTGTTAGTATTGAAAAAATATATTTTTTTATATTGTCATTTTAGATTATATTTGTAATTTTCATTATTTTGTCTGCAATTTTTGCTAGCCGAGCTTGAAAGCAAAAGTAAAACCCACAATCTAAGTTATATCTACTATTAATTTGTTTTTAATATTTTTAGAACTCACCAATGACAAGTATTAAAAATTTTAATATTAAAAATTAAAAACTTTAATAAAATTAAAAGTTAAAAATTAAAAGCTTTATAAAAGTTAAAAATTAAAATTTAAAAGCTTTAATAAAAGTTCAAAAATTAAAATTTTAGTTAAAAGTTAAAATTTTTAAATTTTAATAAAATAGTCCAATAAAATACCATAGTATATCAAATATTATATTGTATATACATTTTAATACAATTTTGCACCAAACACATGAGATGTATTATATAATACATTACAATACAAAATACAATACAATCTAATACAATATAACGTACTAAACGAGCCCTCGGTCTATTGTCATAACCGAACTGACGAATATGAATAGCAATTCAATTCCAACATCTTTTACAGATAGAATTAATAATCATATTCTAAGCGATAGTCATTCTATGTACCATACATACTAATAGTCTAATGTTTTGAATCTTTTTAACTATCATTCCTTTTTTTCATATATTATGACTTTTATTCTATTTATATTGTTCAACTGTAACTCAGGTTCACAGGCTCTTGTTAGTTTTGTGTTGGAAAGGGAAATTCCTACAGAGTCATTCTCGCTAGTAGCTGAGGAGGTGAGTGTAAACTTTTCTAGACTATTCACAGATATACATTATATGTTTCATTTTCCCTTTTGAATCTTAAACCAAACCTGACAACATTTTGAACTGCTCTAGGATTCAGGAGATCTTCGCAAGGATGATAGCCAGGAAACACTACAACGCATTACGGCACTTGTAAATGATACTCTTGCTAGTAATGGATCATATACTGTTTCTAGTTTGACCACAGAAGATGTGCTTAGGGCAATTGACAGTGGCAAATCTGATGGTGGTTCTTCTGGTCGACACTGGGTATTAGATCCCATAGATGGTACAAAAGGGTATCTTTCAGAACTTGGACTTGTTACCCAAGTAGTTGTGTTAATTATGTATTTAATGTTGTTTTTTGATGTGGAGGCATTGATTTGTCTGCAAGAAGGAAGCTGTTATTCTCATTTAGTTATATGCCTGTCTAGAATTATTAGGGGATCATTTAGAAATCCATGGAAATTAATTTCACAAGGTCATAATCTTTTCGAGAGTTGTATTGATTGGGTCGGAGTGTGGAAAGATGTAGGAAGAGGTGAACAACTAATGGCTCATACTCATCTTCATCTTGGAATTTTTTATTTTATTTTATTTTATAAATCTAATTGATAGACTCTTCTAGTTGGCCTTTTGAGGAAATCCATCTCTAAATTTTATTATTTTATTTTATTTTTTCTCTGAGAATGATAATTTTCTAAAATAAGTGGTTTCAGTTCTTGCGTTTTAGTGTTACCTTTCCTAATTGTTAATTTTATGAATTTGTTGTGATTTTTCTTGCTAATCTGCATTCTTCATGTTTACATTGTGTTTTTAAAAACCATGCTGAGATAGCTTTTGTTTGTAATTGTGCCATAGATTTGTTAGAGGAGACCAATATGCTATAGCATTGGCATTGCTGGATGAAGGGAAAGTAGTATTGGGCGTTCTAGCCTGTCCAAATCTTCCTCTGGCATCCATTGGTAGTGTTACCAAGCATTCTTCACATAATAAAGTTGGTTGCCTCTTCTTTGCTCAAGTTGGTTCTGGAACATACATGCAGCCATTTGATGGTTCTTCACCAGCAAAGGTTGTCACTTGCATGAATTTATTTCAATGACAGATTTACTTGAGTTGGCATTTGGAATGATGTTAGCTATAGACTATAGTTTTGGTTTGGTGCTGTCCAGGTACATGTCACTACTATTGAAAATTCTGAAGAAGCGTCATTCTTTGAATCTTTTGAAGCAGCACACTCCAAGCATGATTTATCTAGCGCCATTGCTAAAGTAATCAATTCCTCTCCTTAAATTATATGCTGGAAATTATTATTTGAATAGTTTATTAAAAGCATTTATGATGAACAGAAACTTGGTGTTAAAGCACCACCAGTTAGAATTGACAGCCAGGCAAAATATGGTGCACTTTCCAGAGGAGATGGGGCCATATACCTGCGTTTCCCCCATAAAGGATACCGTGAGAAAATATGGGATCATGCTGCTGGATGCATTGTTGTGACAGGTAAAATCTATTATTTTCTTTCCCGTTATTGGATGAGCCTAAATGTGCTTGGAATTGATGATATGTATGTATTTAATTTTCGAATACAATATATATTTGGGGTAAAGGTTTTGTGTTCTTTATCTTCAAATTACAGAACAGTAGGGCAAGAGGAAAAATAAGAAAGACTTTGTGAGGAAAAGTCTGAGTACCAGAGAAGGGAGAAAGCTTCAACTACACAAAAAATGAGCCAAAGAATTACAAATTGAACAGAAATTTTTTAGTGTTGAAATAGAATGGGAAGCAGGAGTAAAAATGATTGAGATAAAGAGTGTAGAGTTTATTATTCAAAATAGATCTGGGAGCTACTTTCTAGCTTATTAATTTGGAGAAAGTTGCAGGACATAGAATTAGTTTATTAGAAAATAGAGAGGTAGTTTTGCATTTTGATAAATTGAAAAGTTTTCAAGCCAAAGATTAGATTTTCTGGATGCTATAGATTCTCAACAATAGGAAACTTTTCAGGTTATTCTGCAAGGATTGGGTATATGGTGATGGAAATACTTCTCTTATTTGTAGGGAAATTTGATTGATGGTAGATTAATGGGAGGAAAGGGTGAGGCGAACAAAATATAATAAGATACCACTAACTGGAAGTTAGAAAAGGGTGCGAGTTTGAGGAGAAAAAACTGTATTGTTTTGTACAAATGAATATGTCCTTGAGGAAACTAAAAAGCTGGAAATCAATTACAACCAGTTTTGGAATGGGCAGTAGTGGTTCAAAGAGAAAATTTTAATTGACCTAAGAAAGAATTTCAAGAAAATAATCATTAGTATGCCAGTTTGACATTGACAAGGTTTTATTGACCTGCGGGGGATGTGAAGACACTTCTACTGCAGGAGAATGGGATAAATGTTTAATTGAGGGTCACATTGTTTATTTATGAGATGGTCATTGGAGATTAATAGGAAAGAGGCTCACTGTTTCTTAGGAAATGGTTAGATTTCATTAGAAGGCCTCCCATTTCATTTAGAGGAACAGGAAGTGTATACGAATATAGGACATTACCGTGGAGGATCAGTTAAAATTGGCAATTTAACATTGAGTTTTAAAAATATAGTTGAGGCAAGAATGAATATTAAAGGCTTCGAAAGTGTGTTGATACCATGAACAACAGGATTTGGATTACTCAAATTAGAATCAGGTGTTTGTGCTGGATTTGAAAAATGAGGATGAGCATAAGTTTTTCTCAATCACAATTGTTAGATTGGTAGTCTGGAAGAAGGTGGTGGAATGACCATCGAAGGTGATATATAGATGCATGTAAATGCTGGAAGCACAGGTTTGGGTTATGGAGATAAGTTCTGAAATAAAATTGTTCTAAATGTTTTTGGATTTAGACTGAATATAATTACAGTTTTTATTGATTGTGATTTTCTTGGGAATGCTTTCTAGAACCTGTTTGTTCCTCTTTGATGAAATCTCAACTCTGTTGGATGTATTGCAGAATAAAAACTCTATTTGTTCTTGAATTCATTTTTACAGAAGCTGGGGGTGTAGTCACAGATGCTGGAGGGAACCCATTGGATTTTTCCAAAGGAAAATTTCTAGATGTTGACACAGGCATAATTGTTACGAATCAGAAACTGATGCCAGCACTCTTGAAGGCTGTTAAGGAATCGGTGGAAGAGAAAGCTTCTTCATTGTGATTCTTTTGATAATGAAATGTGATCTTTTGTTGTTGTTATGGTTATATTATTACTCCATTTAGTGCCATCAAATAATTGAGAATAGATAGGTGGATTGTTTAAGCCGCCCATGCATTTTAGACTTCGAATAATTAATAATAGGAACTTTACGCTTTCAATTTTACCTTATTCCTAGAAACCTAGAAATACAAAATCTTACCTTGAAAATACTTCAGGAAGATTATAGAAATAATAAATGTTTCTGTAATTGGACGCAGTTGTTGCATTAACATGTAGGAATGGTATAAATTTCTGCAATGTCTCTACTGGTTTAAATGAATGGCAGCTTGATTTGTTCCGCTATTTAGTTCCTTGGTTATTTTTTTTTACTGGAAAATTATAACAAAACATTTTGGATATAAACTTGAAGAACATTATTGGCCTTTTTTCTTTGTTTTTTTTAAAAAAATTATGGGTCTGTTAGTTTTAAAAATAAAAATAAAAATTATGGGTCTTTGTTAGTTTTAAACTGCATGTTTTCAGTAACTAGTGTTTGGGATAAATCTGAAAGTTCTTGCAAATAGTGCGTAATCAATTTTGGTAAAACAGAACTTGAAACTGGGCTTCAGAAAAGCCATTGGACTATAAATTTATATTCAAGAAAGAAAAAAAAAATCATATTTTTCAAAAGCTGTCTTCCATATTTATTAGACTAGAAAAATAAGTCATTCAAAATGCCTTATAATTTCCATTGGAAGTGATTCACCAATTTTTTTCAATGGAAGTGTTCCTTTTTACACTTCCATTGAAAATTTATACATAAAGTTGAGCAACTGATGTGGTTATAAAATTACAAAGAAGATGATATCTACCAAGGAACATCTGATGGGTAATCCTGACGGTGTCTTTCAATTGTTTCTCGTAGCAACTTCTCCTGATCACGAAGGTTGGACGGTGGAGCATCGTATACGTCTGTGAAAATGTCTGCAACTGTGGGTTTCACAACTTTCTCTGCTACTTGAATTGCATGTAATAGCTACAACAATATCATGATCTGTAAGAAACTTAAAAAACAGGCAATTATGAATTGCAAAGCATATTACACTATGTTTTCAATCGCAATACTAACTGTTCTATATGCACCACAAACTATAGAGAACAATTCATCCCCTTGTAATAAAGTGTAACAAGTATTTTGTACGGTACTTTTCGTCTCAGCAATTTCCAGTGTTTATGCACTCGAAAATAGACATGTCCATTAAGATGATATTTTTTCAATTCTAGCTTGATATTAATCGTACTTCTACGCCTAATAATGGAAAAATACAATATATACATTTAAAGCATTAATTTCCTGCTGTTGAGGGACCACTTTGATAATAACATTGTTAAAATTTGAATATGAAAAGGAAGATGTGGAAGTAGAGTTTTATGACATTGGTATCTTTGAGTTGACTTTCTAGTAGAGATTAAGGGTTACCTCCTCCTTCACACTGTTTCTAAGCTCTGACTCAAGTTCGCCATTCCACCAACCCCTGTTTTCAATCCATTTTCTAAATCTAGTTACAGGGTCTCGTGCTAATTTAAACCATTCGATCTCTTCATTTGAACGATACTTGGTGGAATCATCTGATGTGGAGTGGTGTCCTACTCGATATGTTAAGGCCTGCAAGGGAAGTAAAAACAAAATCAAAGAAAAGCTAAGGTTGGAAATTAATCCAAGAATTTCCCTCTCACAAGGCAATACAATTCCAAAAAAATATCCTTGTTTAACCTCAATTAAGATTGGTCTGTTTTCACTAATTGCCATACTGCGTGCTGCATTGACTGCACTATACATGGCAAGAGCATCGTTACCATCGACGCGGATACTTCGGACTCCATAAGCCTGACCTTTGACAACAATACCATCACCTGTCGGTTAATGGAAAAATTCCCACCACAAGAAAAAGAAGGGAAAAACAAAGTTTAATTGTCAGATAATAAGAGGAATTGGTAAAAATAACTATTAAGATACAAGAATGAAGAAAGGAATAGGATAGAGTACTTCGGAACTGGTCTGAAGTAGGTGTACTGATAGCCCATCCATTGTTGCGACAGATAAATATAACTGGAACCTCCCTAACTGCCGCAAAATTTAGAGCAGCGTGGAAATCACCCTGACATTACTTCCAAACATTAGAAAATATAACCAAAGGCCATTCCTTGGATTGCAAATAGAAATAAAATTTGACTTTGTTGTTTAAAGCCAGCCTTTGATTTCATCCATTAATAATCTCCAAGAATAAGGTTCTTCAAATATGCACAAGTGATGGCCCAATACGGAGTACTGGCCAATAAAGATAAAAAAAATACTGACATGCTATCAGCCATACTGGAAACTCTACACTCGTATTTGAAGTAAAACAGAAATTGGGGCATTAGCAGGATGTGAACACAAGATCTACTTGACAATTAGGCTTTGCTATGAAGTTATTATTAATCCCAAAAGCTTAAACTGTTAAGAAGGTCTCCAACTATATATGTATAAAGTTAACATAAACACATAAGCTATTATTGATCCCAAAAGCTTAAACTGTTTGGAAGGTCTCCAACTATTTAAAGCAAGTTAACACAACCACATATTTATCAACATAAAATATTGTGGAATAGTTTAGTGACCGTTTGGTCTTTAAATCTTTTTAATTCCCCTCCCTAGAAAACCAGAAATAACTTGTTCCTTGGTTGAGACCTTAGAACAATAGTTCATTACCTCACTTGTTCCACCATCACCAAAATAAGTGACTGTGCAGGCATATTTTTTATCCATCTTCATGGAATATGCAGCGCCAACAGCATGAGGAATTTGTGTACTGCAAAAGAGCAGGAACTATACGCTAAGCACTGGAATAGTTACTATAAAACTCCTCTTATAAAGGAAGGTTAGTATCTTACGCAATTGTTGATGCTACAGTGAAATAGCTGTGCTTCTTAGACCCATAATGTATCGGCATCTGCCTGCCCTTCCCATAATCAGCTTTGTTACTAAAACATTGGTTTGCAAATTCTTGAAGGGTGAAACCACGCCATAAGAGCACTCCTGGCTCCCGGTACTGCATACTTATCAAAGAAAGTTTATTCTAGTACCATTTTCAACCCACTTCCAAGTAAAAGTGCTTGATAAATAATATGACATAACGGCATGCAAATCTGGTGCATATACTGGTCAATGTTGAATCACTATCTATTCCAAAAGATTAAGCTCATGCGAAGATGGTCCAACTATATATATCAAGTTACCCATTGGCCATGCTAAGGGGCCTTACACGTGGACATGAAAACAGGGATACCAAGGTTCAAACCCAAGACCTCACAGTCACCAAGGCTCTAAAACCATGTTAAATCACCATCTATCCCAAAAGCTCAAGCTAATAAGTAATACCCAACTATGTATATCAAAATAGCATACAATTTATTATCAATAGTCAGAAAGTACAGTATAAGTATTGAAACCTGAGGAAAGACGAAATCATCAATGGTGAGTGCCGCAGCAGATGCAATATTGATAGCCTCTTCTCCAATTGTAGTCGCATAAAAAGATATTCTACCCTGTCTTTGTGCTTCATAGAAGATTGTGTCCATAATTTGAAGCGTAACCATGTTAGAGTACATTTTTAGAGCAACTTCCTGACTGACCTATTCAAATTTAGGTGAGAACTTGTAAGCCTTTATAATTAAAATGACAGGGAAAAAAAAATTCCAAGTTGGTGGATCAAGATGGAGATACCTGTTCATAGTTGCTGTCCATAATTGGATTCCCATTGTCATCAAGGACCTGATAGCAATGTGCCCGCTCCTGAGCCGATTCAGATATGAACCTTAAGTCAGGAGAGAACGTAACCTTTCCTCCTGGGAAATCCATGATCTGCCATTTAATGAATGCTTCAGTGAGCATATTTTTTCTAACTCAAAATCACATTGCCTTGCCTGTTATATGAGTGAGCAATGATATGCAGTACATTTTTGTGAATTGTCTTCAGTCTAGTTAAGGGTGCCTTGTTAACAACTTAAAAAAATAATCTGCACAATGTGCTATCTAGTTTTTTCTCTGATCCTGTATACTTTATGAGATGAAAATTATTTTTATTTAATAATAAATAAAAATGGTACCAACCACGAAAAGAAAGCTGCAAGGCAGGTAAGGTAGCTGACACCAAAAAAAATTGCCCCAGCATGGAAGACATTGAGAACAACATCAAATGACATAAGTGAACTGCCTAACAACCAACCTAATTTCTTTTAAAATCCAGACTTTTTTTGAGGATCCATAAGACGGTTATAAGTGAAATACTCTGACCTCTGGTTCATTCATAATAATTAAGGGTTTCTAATACTAACAAGTATACATCAACCAAAAATAACAATTTCAGTGGCGATAACCAAACAAGTTTAGTAACAAACTCTTTATACTAGAATCTTTGCAGATATTACAAACAGAAATTCTATGTTAAAGGTACAAAGAGACATATACACTTACCAGTATCTTTGCAGAAATTTTCAAACAGACATTCTATGTTAAAGGTACAAAGAGACATACATTTATATTGTGAAAATGAAACTACTAAATTTTTTTCCATTACACTGTATACAGTTTCAAATAAATCAAAGCAATTTCATCCCAAGATCCATTCTACCTATAACTTTTTGGTAAAGTTGAGCACTTATAAATGTTTGCAGCCATCACTCAAATGCACCTAAACATTAATATAAAAACCGTTTCTATGATAGAACACAGATATTTACCTACGCATTCACAAGCCTGCATGTGTGCGTAGCCATTTACATCCTTCTGTCGCAATATATTATTTTCTCTAAGATAATCCAAGCAACAACGCAGAATGCAATGCGTATAACTTGTAACCAGAGGAATCTGGAATTGCTATCATCAAAGCTACAGTTGGAATTACTCTATAAAAGCAAAGAATTTCATCATCACCATAGGACGGCTGTGATAATTCCCTCATGCAAATTATCAACACTAACTGCAATCTAATTATGGAAGTTGGCAAAATCTACCACTTTGATTGAAGAATGTTACATAAGACCACTTATATCCAAAACTTACTCCACATATTAATATAATAAAAGTAAAGATGTGGACCTTTTGCTAAGCACTATTATAGTAATAAAAACCGCACATTCATAGCATACCCGTTTTTGGCAATTGGATTCATATACAGAATCCGACTGTTGATCCGCTCTGGTGGATTCAAAACGGTGAAAGGAAAAATGGGTTGGCAAATCATTGAAAATTCCAGGTGGGTTTCTGAGATTTTGATTGAAAGAGGGAGAAGGCGAAGAACTGTGGTTGATCATGCCAATCATAGGCTTGAAGTTGTTGATAGTTTTCAGTGATTTCCTCAGCCAAAGAGCCATCTTTGGATTATGTTTCCAAGAGAAAGAAAAGAACAACCGAAAAAATGGAAAGGCAAATGATAATGAAAATGGTGGACAACTAGCGAGTTTACGTCTGTTTGTAAGATAGAAGAGAAAGACAAGATAGAGAGAACAAACTAGCTTAGATTTCTCACAAACTTTTCATGGAATCTAAAAGGCTCTCTATTATTTTATTGATGCGTTGGGAGGTTAAAGATTAGAGTGTCAAATCAGAAAAATAATGATAATTCGGACGTGGCAAGGAATTGTAATCTTTCTCAGCCAAAAACATATCCTTAAAAACCCAATCAGCAATGTCATAAAGAAAAAAAAAAAAAAAAAAAAAAAGAGGAAAAAGATCCAATGAGTTGTAGGCCTAGCAGTGTTTCCTTTTATTCGTATTAATTTCTTTTTATTAAAACTTAATTCGTTTATTTTTTCAGTGAAACCTGTTAATTCAATAAATTTAATTATAAATTATTATTCAAAAATAAAAACAATATACTTATTAATAATTCATCCTCCATACTAGGTGTGTAAAAAAACCAATTAATCAATGAAACCGATTTATCCAATCAAATTAAATTTGTTTAGATCAGTTATTTTAATGTTATTAGATTGAATTTGTTTTGAAAATTCAAAACTGACCATTGTATCGGTTTGGTTCGATTACTAAGGTCAAAAACTGATACAACCGATCCAAACCAAATCGATTACATTTTAATTTTTTTTTTAAATATATTTTTTATTATATAACTTTTTTTTATTGGTAGATTCACTATTTTACTGTGAATCTATATACACTCAATCATTTTTTAGATAAAATTTAGGGCATTATCTCTGTTCTCTCTCTCTCCCAAATCATTTTTTAAATAAGCATAACTGATTTTCTAATCATTTATGTGTTATATTTTGAAAAAAAAAACGTAATTTTTTTAACAAAATATTAGCCTAACAAGTTTTTGATACAAAAATTAGCTAAAATGTCAAATATTCAAAGTAAAAAATCTCAAAAATTAAATTTTAAAAAGTTCAAAAAATTAAATAAAAGTACAAGCCAAACCGATTAACTAAACCGATACAATCCAATTACTAATTGGATTTGATTTGATGTATGAATTAGATCGGATCGGTTGAAAAAAATAAAACTGATTACTAATTGGATTTGATTGGTTATTTCAAAAATATGTCAGTTTCGAACCAATGAACACAATCCATACTAAAAAAATAATAAAAATAATTATAATTACAAAATTAAATATTATATTCAATAAATAATAAAAAATCAAATAAAAAATAACAATAACAATAAATCTTATGTATATACTTAATTCTTGATACCTATTAAAAAAAACACATGTTTTATATCATTTTACAAACTGAAAGAAGAATAAAAACTAAAACAATATACTTAATATCTATTTAAAAAAAAAAAGTAACAAAACGCACACATATAAGACATATATATTTTTATAAACCATAATAAAAAACTAAAACAAGTTTGTTTGAAATAAAATGTCCTTTTAATTGGTCTTAACAGGTTCTTGAAGGTCAACCTATTAAAATACATTACTATAACGAGTTAATAATGGGTTGACCCATTATCAATCCGGCACGTTACAAAAAACCCAAACTCTCAAAGGTAACAAGTCGTGTTGAAATTTGTCTGTCTAATCCGTAGGGCTGTACCAAAAATGGATAACCCAACCTATTTGGGCATGTTTTAAGGATTGTTGGTCGACTAGCGAGTTTGACTGAATTTTTAGGTCAGTCACAAGTTTATTGTTGTGGTGAAAATTGATAACTCACAAGTGTATAAATCAACAAGTAATAAAGTGGTATTCTTTGAGAAAACCGATATCAATCCCACAGAGAATAATGTCTCAAATTCTAAAAATAAATTACTTATTAACTAAATTAATAAAAGTAAAAAGAATTGTTTGTTGGTTGTCTGTTTGAGTAGCAAAGCATTAATTAAATTGAAACAAGGATTATGACTTCACCACTATTACTCTTATTTAGCCCTAATGCATGATAGATTCATAAGGTTAACCTCCTTTTGACCATAAGTGACTAGAAGTTGATTTCTTAATGCATTTTAATCTGGCAAGCACAAAGTATTTAATTATTCCTAATCTAAATACCGAAACTTAAGCCCTGACATGCAAACCCAATAAGTTCTTGTCAAAGTTCTCACTAAGGTATGCAATATCCCTATAATCATGTATTTCATTATCCAACCATATTATATCCCTTATTCCTAAATCAATATAATACTTGATCTATCCACCTTTTCATGGAAGCATTAAGAACTACAATGAAATATTAACCATGAATATGAATAAAAACTCAAATATGCATTAAAAACTAAATAGTCATAATAGAGCTACATCATAGTCCTTAAAGAGAGTTAGTTACACACATTCTCAAGAATATCCATAAAATATTCTAAAGAAAATATATATTAAATAACAAAGAAAATTAAGAGTAAAGAAACAAATCTAAAGGTTGATGGCTGCTGAATTTGATTTTCAATCATTCTCTTCTTTGCTTCTTCAAACTATGCCTCAAAATGCAAGGTTGAAGTCTTCCACAAGCTGGCTGAATTTCTCCCTTGATCAAGACTTGGTGTAGCCAAATTCTTCTATGTAAAAACCCTTGAAAATTGAAATAAAACCTAGAACTCTAACCTTGTTGCCGTGAGAATGAAGGAAAGAAATGCAGCCGTGAGGGCTGGTGAGAATTGTAGCCATGAGGGCTGTAGAAAGGAATGGTGTGTGGTCGTAAAAATATGCTTAAGGTGCATGGTATTTATAAGAGATGTTTAATGTAGGAAAAACCTTAGAGTCATTCTCTAACATTAGATATTATTCCAATCTAATAGGAGATAATATATAATCATAATCACAAACTCGTATATTTCCTCAATATGGCTAGCCCTTTAAGGTTGTTAAGGTCATTGGTGTCTCACATTCACACTAAGATAAAGAAACATTCCATATCCCCTTAGGAACCAATTTAACTCTAATTCTAATTTTTTTCTTAAGTATTATTCCAATTAATATAATTAGAATAATCTGACCTCCCATGTGGCATATGATGTGGCACTAATTGCACACCTGACTGGAGTGTTATGATGTGGCAGTTCATGCATAGGTGTTATCCTAGTAGGCAAAAACACTTTTCTTTTATATCTTCAGTGTCCATCAACATATTCCAAGAACACTTTCGATGACCAAATGAACTTTGAATCCACTGATTCTGATTGAAAACATTAGGACTATTTCTTAGATTTCTAGTAATATATTGATTGCACAATTTTGACATCAAGAGGACACTCAAATTTCAATTTCTCCAAAAGAGTATATGTCTGCCGCAACTGTTGAAAATGTTGATCTTGTAAATCAAAATGGTACTGATTGGCCAATCCAATTGCAATGAACCTTTACATAATTGAAGCTTAGTGAATCTAGAATCATTTTCAATTGGAATGGCACAAAATCTCAAAGTGTAGCTCCATATATGATTTTCTAAGTAAAGATTGCGCATAAATACAGTAATTCTAGCTTTGACCTTTCTTTCACTGAAAATAGAAAAATACAGTATTTTAATACATTTCATTAACAATTAATTCTAAACTAGCTAAAATCCAATATAAAATATGGCATAAAAACATTAACTTTTTATGCCTATCAAATTCCCCCAAATTGAACTTTGCTAGTCTATAGCAAAGAAAGAACTAAAAACTTCTTTTTCATATTTTGTTCAAACTTCTTTTTCCACATCAAAGATACATAATAGCCAAATTTTCACCAATATCAACCACCCCCAAATTATTTTCTACTTTACTCCACCAAATACAAATTTATAAGCATATATCAATTTTAACATAAGCTCTCTTTAATAAATGTGTATAGGGTAAGAAAAATATATTTATTTAGGCTCAAAAAGATAAGTCAATGTGGTTTAAAGAACAAAAATGCTCTAATATGCATCCTAAAAATGGCTCAAACATGGTACTAATGGATAAATATTTCAAAGGTAGGCTAGAAAGGCTCAAACTTAAAACAAAAATGGCCTAAATCATATTCAAAGCAATGCATCTCTCTAGGATTTTGCCTCAAGCAATAATTATGCAAGTTCTAGAGTTCAAAAATAATCACTCTAAATTAATGCAAACCATTTTAAAATACAATCTAAATCATGCATATTTAATAAAGTGCTCAAAATGGTTTTGAAAGTAATAACATGTGAATTTAACTTTAGGCATTAGAGAATACACAAAAACAATTCCACTACCTAAGAATCAATTTATTCACAATCATATTTTTATCATAGGTTCATAAAATAATAAAAACACCTACAAAAAAAAAATTAAGCAAACAAAATTAAGAGTTTAAAAACTAAACCTAAAAAACTAAAGAAGAAAACTTTTTTACAAAGAGAACCACCCCCAAATTAAGATGAACATAGTCATCAATGTTAAAAACAAAGAAAATAAATATAATAAAGAGTAAATGTAAAGAAAGTTTCCCCATTTGACGAAATGCAAACTCTAAGCTTATAAAGCTCCTTTTTGGCCGATTACCCCTTTATGCATTTTTCTTTGATTTTCTCTTTTTCGACACCTAAAACACAAAACAAAACAACTAAAAAAAAATTAAAAATTTTAAACTTTGGGTTGACTCCCAAAAAGCGCTTGTTTTAAGTCTTTAGCTTGAGTTTCTTGTGGAGCTCATCTTGGTTTCTTCTTTGGGTTGCCTCCATCATCTAGCATCCCCAAAAGTGACTTCTCCTTTGTATGCCTTAGAAGCTTAAGTCTTTTAGATTTCATTGGTTCATACATATAAAATTTTTCTATTCAAGAACCATGTCTTAACTTTAAAGTACCCTTGCATACATCAATTTTTGCCTTGCCTATAGCTAAAAATGGGCGTCCTAAAGTGATTCCATTACTTTCATGAAATACATGGGATGAAAGTCATCTTCATTAAAAGCACTACTTTCTTTTAACTCATCCCATGTTTCATCCATTCTTTCTTTTGTCTCCTATTCTAATATAAGATGCTTAGGCATATCAACCTCTTCGCTTTCTTCACCAATATCATTAGAGCTTATGCTTTCCATAGTACATTCTTCAATTGGCTTGTCCAACTCCATAGCATATTCCTTCACCAATTCAGCCACCACTTCTCTTTGGGTTTCGAATTTTTCTTTTTCCGAGGCCATCTCTCTTTTTACTATCCTTTTTCCTTCCACTTCTTCATTATAAGTCCAGCTATCTTCCTCTAGATCTTCTTCCTCAAACCATTTTTCAAGTTCGGCCACCATTTCAGAAAGTGTTTGACCTTTTTCTTCCTTGGCCAATTCCTTCGTTGTGTTCTTATCCAAGTTGGTTGTTTCGGTTTTGCTTGGCATTTTCTTTTCTTGAACACGTTGGGACTCCTTTTTGATGAGGGACTTATCCAGCTTCCTTCCACTCTTTAGCTCTGCCGCTTGGACATCTTCCTTTGGATTTATTGGAAGAGTGAGTTGCCATTGGTCTTTTAATGGCTTGAGTGAGTTGCCTTACTTCTACTTGCATCCCTAGTCATTATATTGCTGCATTTGTTTCCTGCATATAAGCACTATAAGTGTCATTCATTTTAATTATGGATTTCTCAAGTAAGGAAACAGTATGAGATAGAGATTGAGGTTGGGTTTGAGATTGAGAGTTTTTCTGGGAATTTGAGGACTGAAATTGTTGGTGTTGTTGAGATGGGAGTTGATAGATTTCTTTTTGTTGCCCTCCTTGGGTGATTGAATTGTCTCTCCATGAAAAGTTTGGATGGTTTTTCCATCCTGGATTGTAAGTGTTGGAAAAGGGGTTGTTGTTGCTATTGCCTTGGCAAAAATTACCTACAAAATTTATATCATTAGTTTCAATAGGATTTTCTAAATGACAATTTATACTTTCATGTTTATCCCCACAATATTCACAACAATTAACATTAGAAATATTGGAAATATTATTAAAATTATTGGATCCCAAGGGTTCAAGTTGCTTCGTAAAGCATTGCAACTTGACAACTCAATTTGTCTATATTATCCTTTTCATTGACAGCCATGATCTTCTTAAGGTTTTGTCTCATTTCACTTGCCCATTGTGAGTTGTTGATTTCCATCTCTTCTCATAGGTTGTATGCATCCTCTTGAGATTTATTTAGTAAAGCACCACCTGCAGCAGCATCCACATTATTTCTTGTTATAAAATTCAACCCATTATAAAATGTTTGGACTTGACTCCAAATGGGCATCTCATGGTGTGGACACTTCCTGAGTAATTCTTTTAACATCTCCCAAGCTTCATACAAAGGCTCTCCGTATAATTGGTAAAAAATGTTTATCTCACTTTTAAGCTTGGCGGTTTTAATAGGTGGGAAAAATTTATTTATAAATTTAAATGCTAAATCATCCCAAGTGATAATATTTCCAAGAGGTAAAGACTGTAACCAACTTTTGACTCTATCCCTTATGGTAAAAGGAAACAACTAAGTTTGACAGCGTTCTCACTAATCCCATTATATTTTACTTAAACACATACATCACAGAAATTCGATATATGTTGGTTAGGATCCCCACTAGGTAACCCTTCAAATTGATAGTTGTTAAGCATAGACATAGTAATAGGTTTGACCTTAAAGCTAGGTGGATCAATATATGGTCTCCTAATACATGACATATCCTCAACCATTCTAAATGCAGCATAATCTCTAATGGACCTATAACCTTGATTAATAGGCACTTCAGGAATTACGGGGTTACTTTGGTTTTCCATATTTTCTTCTCTTTCGGTATTACCAAATAAAGTTTCTCTAACTCCGTTTCTCCTTAACCTCCTCAAATCCCTCTCAGATAATTCAGTATCAAGATGTAAACTCATAAGACAAACACAAAAAACTGAAAAGCAAATGACAAAACAGAAAATTAAATTATCAAAACAGAAAAACAGCAACTAAATTTAAAAGTAAAAATCAAATTAAACAAACTAAATAACTCAAAAGAATTAAAACTAAATGCAAACCAAATTAAAATAAGAGAAAACACAAACATAAAGCAAAATAAAACTAAAAACAGCAAGCAAATCAAATTAAAAACAGAAATAAAAGTGCAGTTATTTTTTTCTCAATTTCAGATTTTCTCAATTTTTTATTTTATTTTAACAAAATAGAAGATTAATTAAATGAAAACTAAACAAAACTCAAAATTTCAGTAAATTAAACCTAAAAACACCGAAACAGTTAACAAAATAATTTGTTTTTTCAAAACCGAAAACAACTAAAAACCTTAAACACACATAAATTTGAAATACTTAGCTACTTTGATTTCCTCCTTCTTCAAACTCAAATTGGATTGCTTTGGATCCAAGAAAGCTCTCCAATTGTTGTTCTTTGATGGCTAAAACCGAACCTACACAAAAACAAAAACAACAAAATTAAACTAAAAACAGTAATTTAATCAACAATAAATTTAAATCAAAATTAGAAATAATTATTCTCTAGCAACAGTGCGAAAAATTCGTTGTGGTGAAAATTGATAACTCGCAAGTGTGCGAATCAACAAGTAATAAAGTGGTATTCTTTGAGAAAACCGACATCGATCCCACAGGGAATAATGTCTTCAATTTTGAAAATAAATCAATTGTTAACTAAATTAATAAAAGTAAAAAGAATTGTCTGTTGGTTGTCTGTTTGAGTAGCAAAGCATTAATTAAACTGAAAGCAATTCTAAAATAGAAACAAGGCAACAAGTAAGAAATTCAAGTTTGATGAAACAAATATTATGACTTCACCACTATTACTCCTATTTAGCCCTAATGCATGATAGATTCATAAGGTTAACCCCTTTTGACCACAAGTGACTAGAAGTTGATTCCTCAATGCGTTCTAATCTAGCAAGCACAAGGTATTTAATTATTCATAATTTAAATACCAAAATTTAAGCACAATGTATTTAGTTATTCCTAATTTAAATACCAAAATTTAAGCCCTAAGACATGCAAACCCAATAAGTTCTTGTCAAAGTTGCCACTAAGGCATGAAATATCCCTATAACCATGTATTTCATTGTCCATCCATATTATATCCCTTATTCCTAAATCAATATAATACTTGATCTATCCACATTTTCATTGAAGCATTAAGAACTACAATGAAATATTAACCATGAATATGAATCAAACTCAAATATGCATTAAAAACTAAATAGTCATAATAGGGCTACATCATAATCCTTATAGAGAGTTAGTTACACATGTTCTCAAGAATATCCATAAAATATTCTAAAGAAAATATAGATTAAATAACAAAGAAAGTTAAGAGTAAAGAAACAAATCCAAAGGTTGATGGCTGCTAAATTTGTTTGAAATCCTTCTCTTCTTTGCTTCTTTAAACTATGCCTCAAAATACAAGGCTAGGTCTTCCACAAGCTGGCCAAATTTCTCCATTGATCAATACTTGTTGTAGCCAAATTCGTCTACGTAAAAACCCTTGAAAACTGAAATAAAACCTAGAACTCTAACCTTGTTTCCATGAGAATGAAGGAAAGAAGTGTAGCCGTGAAGGCTGGGGTGAATTGTAGCCGTGAGGGTTGTAGAAAGGAATGGTGTGTGGTCGTAAAAGTATGCTCAATGTGCATGGTATTTATAGGAGAGGTTTAACGTAGGAAAAACCCTAGAGTCATTCTCTAACCCTAGATATTATTCCAATCTAATAGGAGATAATATATAATCATAATCACAAACTCGTATATTTCCTCAATATGGCCAGCCCTTTAAGGTTGTTAAGGTCAATGGTGCATAGGTGTCATCCTAGTCGGCAAAGACACTTTCCTTTTATATCTTCAGTATCCGTCAGCATATTCCAAGAACACTTTGGATGACCAAATGAACTCCGAATCCACTGATTCTGGTTGAAAATGTTAGGTCTATGTCTTAGCATTCTTGAAATATCTTGATCTCACAATTTGGACATCAGGAAGATACTCAAATTCTAATTTCCCAAAAATAGTGTAAGTTTGCCGCAATTGTTAAAAATGTTGATCTTGTAAATCAGACTAGTACTGATTGGCCAATCCAATTACAATGAAACTTTACAAAATTGAAGCCTAGTGAATCATAAATCATTTTAAATTGGAATTGAACAAAACCTCAAAGTGTAGCTTCATATACGATTTTCTTAGTAAAGATTGTGCAAAAATATAGTAATTTTGCTTTTGCCTTTCTTTCACTGAAAATAGTAAAATACTGTATTTCAGTATTTTTCATTAACAATTAATTCTAAACTAGCTAAAATTGAATATAAATATGGCATAAAAACATTAACTTTTTATGCCTAGCATTCATCCATATAAACCCTGTCATTTCCAGTTTGAACCAACCTCTAAAAAGATGCAAAAAACTAAGCTACTAAACCACTTGTGTTTATGTAGATAAGAAATATATTTATTCAACTCATATGTGATGACTAGTTTTCAAACATCAATATCCCACATTGAAAAAAAAATTGTGCTCCTCTTAACCTATTTGGGCCGGTATTAGGATGGTCGGTTAGCCAATAGGTTCGACTAATTTCAAGTCAGTCACCAGTTCATCCATTTCAAACTTGTTAATATCCAGTACGAATCGAACTTTGAAAAGTTGAAATGATGAAAAAACTAAGCTACCAAGCCACTTGTAGTTTTGTAGATAAGAAATATATTTATTCAACTCATACGTGATAGCTAGTAATCATATATCAATATCTCACATTGACAAGGAATGTAACTCATTAGCTTTAACAACATGTTTGGTAATCATATATAATCAACCTACATTTATTTACTGTAAATCATGTTTGGCATAAACTTTCAACCTACATCGTCTTATTTAAAGATATCTATGAAAGTCACAACCGAAATGCACGGGGACACTTGCAACTACTCGAACGGAAAAATCAATGGCTCAGGCAGATAATGTTGCAAGTATACTATTGGTTTGAACTACTAAAAGACTTAAAGGACTACGCCAAAGGCTGCGACAAGTGCTAGAGAATTGCCTTATTACATCATGTGCCATCCCACGAACTTACACCCGTATACAGTCCTTGGCCTTTCATTTAAGAGGGTAGGATATTGTGTGGCGAAGGAAGTTTATGCTAGTGGTGGTCGACTACTTTTTCAAGTGGGTGGAAGCTGAGGCATACTCCAAAATCAAGAACTCGGGCGTCATCCAATCTGCATGGAAAAATATCATCTTCCATTTTGGGCTCTACCAAGAGTCTTTGTCTGATATAATGAATCATAGTTCATTAGCACCAAAGTTTGAGGATTTTTGCAAAGAGTAAGAGATTAGCATTAGGTACACGACATGACACCATGACATCCTCAAAGGAACAGACAAGTCAAGGCATTAAATAAGATTATATTCAACACATTGAAGAAACGCCTCGAGGAAACAAATGACATATGGGCGGACTAGTTACATTGGGAACTATGGTTTTACTAGCCTACCATCGATGCCTCCACATGTTTAACTCCATTCTCACTAGTCTATGCACATAGGGAGCAGTTTCAGTTGAAGTACCCAAGAAGACACTGCGGACAAGTGGACTCCAAGATCAACTTTATGACCAAATGATGAGATAAACACTCGCCGAAGCTGAAGAAAGAGAGAAGCAGTGTTTGAAGTGCCCGAGAAGACGCTGCGGACAAGTGGACTCCAAGATCAACTTAATGACCAATTGATGAGATAAACACTCAACAAAGCTGAAGAATAAAGAGAAGCAGTGTTTGATAGGACCGCGCAACCTAAGTCCTACCTGCAAGACTTAATCATACTGATTAAATCCCTAAGCAGTCAACAACCATCTTTGTCACTAAATCTCAACCGAAAGTCCTAGTTTTCCATAAAATTCAACATAAATTTTGGCAGAGTTTGGTCCATTTTTATAAGATTTCATAATTTAAATACAAGTATCTGCATGTTCAAAACAATATTTCTACAATATTCCAATCCACCAAACTCTACCATATTTCAGTTAATTCTACCACAATGCTTCAAAATACATAATATCCATGATATATATATAATTCGATTGCATAATATCTCCCTAATATAATACAGTTTTACAACAACACTAGTACATATTCTTATATAATCTAAGTACACTAATGCTACCTCTAACTTGTTCCTTCTGCGTTTACCTGTAACATGAGCACAACTAACAGTCCAAGAACTACCTGCAATATATTTTAATTTTTTTTTATGGATGAGTATTTGCATACTTAGTGAGTAGAAAATATAATAAGAAAATAGTATTATAACCATATATAAATATATATGAAAAATTAGTTTTTCATGCAATACCTTTTGAAATTAGTTCACCTTCTCAATTCCACAATTATATATAACGTATTTAATTTATTTTATTTATGACAAATGTGCTTTGAATCACAAATCAACTCACAAATAACAAGATGTATATATATGAACAAATCGTTATATACTAGATGGGTAAGCGAACCATTAAATTCTCGGTGAAAAGCCTCAAGACTTATATGTGAACCAATGAGCATATACCGGGCGTGTAATAACCATTTCTGTGAAACGTCATTATCCCTTCATTTATTCATAAACATATACACAATCTCATATTTCCAGCAATTCCAGCTTGTCGGTATAAACTATCGCCCAAGCATAAACATTAATCATACATCAATATATATCGCAATATAATCACTTCACTAGTTGGCGACATCACTCTTCTTCATGTCACCTCCATATCATTCCATTTGGAAGTTTACATAATAATAATAACGTTTCCATAATTTGCTTGAAATCATCATATAAAAATTCTCTAATATATATATATATGTATAAATTTATACTAAAAAAATGATCATGTAATATATCTATATATATACATATACTTGTAAAAAAAAGAAGAAGAAAAAAACTTATCCAAACACAATAACTATATATCCCTTAATCATATAAAATTTGAATATTATACTAATTTATAAAGTGTATATATATACATGCAGAATTAAATATATATATATACACGTTTCCACTCATAAAGAACGTTGCGTTGACGTCGATCCTCGATTGAGTGCTCTTTGTTGTTCGATTGGAGTAGTTCCTTCCTTTAGTAATAAAATAAAATAATATTACTAACTATTTTATTATGGCAATGTAAGTTAAAATTCCTTTAATAGCATTTTCCACATTACACTTATCTTTATATGCCTATTTCTTACTTCTTTTCACTACTTAGTACTTTAGTTAACTAATTCAACACCCACTTGTTCCACTTACTCAAAATTTGATACTACATTAACTAACTTGTTTACAACTTTACTACTTAAATAAATTTTCCTAAATAACATAGGTTTATTGATTATATTCATCCCCACATAATTTCTAAAGGTTAACACCTAAATCTTATTCTTAAACTTCATCAAGTTTAATTTTCAACTTATTTCTCTATCCTTATACACTTAAACTTTTTAACAAAACTCACTAATTCAAAATAAAGTACATAATCAATCCTCAACAATTCTTCCAAATCTCTTAACCATTATTTATCATTAACCATTTTAATTACAACTCCTAACATATTACATCATTCTCATCAAAACCTATACAATAATTCACAATTTCACTCATTTTCCCCCTCTCAAACTCTAGATTATAAAAACCTATCATTATGTAATAGAAACAAGTATAGAAATCATGTTTACCTTCAATATGGAGCCAAAAACACACCAATTTTCTAGAAATCCAAAAATTCCTTTTGTGTCCTTTTTTTGTCAACTCTTTAATCTAGCTCATTAAACTTACATTCAAAGCTTAGGTTTTGTAAAAGGGTGTGAGATGAAGCTTTTGGTACAAAGATTCTTGCGAGAGGTGGCCGAAATCTTATAATTTTTGGTCAACACGGAATTTCGGCAATCTCTTCAAATCTCACACTTAGAGGGGTTCTAAGCTAAAACAAACCTCACCAAAGTGTCTAGAAAGCTCAAAAACTTATGGGTAAACCTATTTTTAAGCTTTATTTTGAAGAAATTTGAAGAGAATCAAATTTTTTCCTCTCAAAAGCATGACCGGCCAGCAACAATGGAGGAGAAATGGAAGTTTGCGTGAAAGAGGAGGAAGAAAGCTCACTTAATTCACTTTTTTCCATACTTTTCAATTTTACCCTTCCTTCTATTCATATATTCTATTAATCTCAAGGGCGTAATAGTCATTGTAGCTCATTTTAATTTCTTTTCTTTTTTATTTATTTATTTAATCTATGTTTTAATTGCTCTTAAATTAAATTCTTAACAACTTTAATCATACAATAAAACTATTACTCTTACATCTATTTTCTTTATATATGCCTTTAGTATTATTAGTGTTAGTGTTATTAATGTTATTACTATTTTTATTTTTATATTATATATTAACAATACCTTAACTAAATTAATTCCTACACAAAACATAATTTAATTCTAACTACATCATTAAACACTACTTAAGTGTTAAGGTGTTACAAAATTTACCCCTTTTAATTAATTTTGTCCTCAAAATTATAACATTTACCTACACAAGTGAGGGTACTATATTAACATCTCATATTCTCTTTCCCACGTTGCTTCTCGAACTATGTGGTTCATCCATCATACTTTTACCCATGGTATTACCTTTGTATGCAATACATGCTCTTTTTCATCAACTATTTCTTCTGGTTCTTCTACATAAGATAAATCTTCCTCAATCTCAATCAATGGGATTTAAATAACGTGTGATGGATCCCGTACATATTTATGAAGCATAGATACATGAAATACATTATTTATCCTTGACAATTCAGGAGTAAGTAATAATCTATACGCTACCTCTCTAATTTTTCCAATGATTTCAAATGGTCCGATAACCTTTTGACTTAGTTTCCCATGTTTCTTAAATCAAAATACTCTTTTTCATGGAGAAACTTTAAGAAACACTTGGTCACCAACTACAAATTCCAAATATCGTCTCTTTTTATCTGCATAACTCTTTTGCCGACTTTGCACTGTTTTAAGTCTTTCTCGGATAATTTGAACTTTCTCGATGGAATTTTGTATCTAGTCAGAATTATATACCTTATGCTCACCTACCTCACCCCAATGTATTGATGTCCTAAACTTCCGTCCATACAATGCCTCAAATAGTGGCATTCCAATACTTGAATGAAAACTATTTTTGTAGTCAAGTTGTATTAAAGGTACATATGAGTCCCAGTTTCCTTTGAATTTCAATACACAAGCCCTGAGCATATCTTCAAGTATCTGACTAGTCCTTTTGGCTTGTCCATATGTTTGTGGGTTAAATGCCATACTAAAATTTAGCTTAGTTCCCATAGCTTTTTGTAAACTTAACCAAAATCGAGATGTAAACTGGCAATTTGGATATGACACAATCGTCTTTGGTGCTACTTGCATACTGACTATCTCATCCACAAACAACTTAGCCAACTTGTCCAATGAGTCAATAGCCTTAATTTGTATAAAATGAGCTGATTTGGTTAATCTATCTATTATTAATCATATTGAATCATGTCTATTTTGTGTCCTACCCAATTACAAAGTCTATGTTTATCTCTTCCCATTTACATTATGGTATTGGAAAGGGTTAAAGTATTCCCAGCGATCTCAAATGACTAGTTTTCACTTGTTGACATGTCAAATATCTAGCCACATGCTCTGCTATGTCTCTCTTCAATCTTGGCCAATAATAATGATCTTTGAGCATGCGATACATCTTTGTACTGCCAGAATACATAGCTAGTCTTGAATTGTGTGCCTATTTCAAAATTTCATTCTTTAACTCCATCATATTGGGTACACGTAGTCTGCCTTGGAACCTCAAGATTCCATCCTTTCCAATATAATGATCGGTTTGGAGCCCTTCTCTTACTTCTTGTGCTATTTTACTTAAATTTGATCCAACGGTTGATAGTCTTTCACTTGATCAATCAATATTGGTTTCACTTGAATTTTTGCCAACAAAGCTGAATCTCTTTGAACTGGCAAAACTGTGCACCACACAAACTCATGAAAATAAAAGAAAAATTTCATCTAAATTTTCATGAAAGTTAAAGAGCTGGCATAAGTGCTTGAGCACAACGAAAGAAAGAAGGAAAAGTAAACAGCAAATTTTGGCCTTGAGACGCCAAAAGAGTAAAACAAAATTTTAATTACAATTTCTAGAGGAAATTAAAACGACGAGATGGTAAGGAGGATTGGGGGCTGTTAGTCACGGCGTGGATGGAGGAGAATTCGAGCCGAGAGCTAGAGAATCTGTAAGAGGAGAAACTGAAGCGGGAACAGAAGAGGTCAATTCTGAAGGTGGAACCGAATAACTAGGAGCCGACTCAGAAGTTGAAGCAATAGAGGGAGCCAAAACCTAGCCTGAAGGCTCATCCAGTAAGCTGAGGTCGAGGTTCGGGAATTTGGTTTTGATGGATGCGAGGCCAGAATTGACCCCAGCATCAAAGTGAGCCTCCGCCTCATCAAATAATTTTGAGATCTCCTCATCCTTCAGCTGGAGGCTCACCTCAGATTCCTTAAGCTTACTCTTCACCACTTCAAGCTCAACCTTCAGCTCTTCAGACTCTTGAAGGCTCTTCTTCATCTTTACCGTGTTAACCTTGAGCTCCATATCTTTGAGCTTCACTTCATTCTCTTTTTGATTGAACTCCAGCTCCTTCTTTGTCATCGCGAGCTCAAAGTCAATGATGCACTTCCTAGCTTCATCTAGCTCCCTCTGAGTTTCTCTTTTACCAGCAACGGCAGTAGCAACCTTTTCTTTGTGCCAAGCAACTTGCTCCTGGAGCTTGAAAACTGCGAAAGCCACCTGCATAATCAATAGGTAGCCTATAAGCGAGAGTCAAGAATGTTGATTTATTTGGGACGCGATGCCTAAAGCACTCACCGAAGCGGCCTGGCGAAAGACCTCGGTAGGAAGTGAAAACTCAAAGAGGACAGAGAGTCGCCTGTCCTCTGCAAGGAAGACTTCCTTTATCAAAGAGTTGATAAGGCCCCCTGCGTAGCTGGATGACTGACTCTTGTCACCTCCACTAGCCCCCGACGAAAAATCCCTTCCCTTAAAGGGTCACAAATTGGTCTTCAGGGTGGGTACTGACTCCCGGCTCACCCGCAGGTGGGAGGAGCCAGTTGCCCCCTCAGAATCCTTGGAAGAGCCGCCTCTGAAAGGAAAAGGAGGCAGAGGAGAGTCCCTAGCTTCGGTAGCAGGAGCCCGAATAGATGATCCAGAGCTGGTTTTAGCTAACTTGGCAGCACCACTCCAATCGGGACGGCTTGGCAAGCTCCTCTTGAATCCACTGGCCGATGACATCCCGCATCAAAGGAATACGCATAAGGTCAGAAACCTGGAACATAGTCGCAGCAAACAAAGCAAAGCGAAAAACAACTGAACAGTACCACCAGCTAGCCTGGCCTTCTCCAAAAGGAGTGTGGAGTCCCTCTGACTTATATCAAGGTCGAAGATATGGTCAACCCTAGACCTATCAGACTCGTCTAAGTAGGGAATAGATGAACTCCACCCATGGTTGCTCCCACAGAAATAATGGGGAACCGAAGGCTCGACCCTAGAACCCAAGCCTATGCCTTCCCAATTGTTGTGGTATATTTTAGATCAACTCACAAGTGTATGAATGAACAAGTAATAAAGTGGATTCCTTTTGAGAAGGAAACCGATATCGATCCCACGAAGAATAACTTCTCTAGTATTAAAAATAAATCTATTGTAAATTAAACTTTGAAAAATAAAAGAGAATTTTTTTTGAGTGATTGTTGAGTATCAAGACAGAAATTTAAGAAAGCTATAATAAAATTAAAGAGAAGGCAACAAGTAAGATTTCACAGATTTTTAAAGAACAAGGATCATGATTTCACCACTATTACTCATATTTAGTTCTAATGCAAAATAGATTCATAGGTTAACCCCCCTTTAACCACAAATGACTAGAAGTTGATCCCTCAATGCATTCTAATCTAGCAAGCACAACGTATTTAATTATCCCTAATGTAAATATGGAAATTTAAGTCCTAAGACATGAAAACCCAATAAATCATGTTAAAGTTGTCACTAAGGCATGCAATATTTCTATAAACATGCATTTCATTGCCCATCCATATTTATATTCCTCATCCCTAGTTAAATATAAATACTAAGTCAATCCACCTTTTCATGGAAAGCATTAAGAACTACAATGAAATATTAACCTTAAAACATGAATCAAACTAAATATGCATTAAAAACTAAATACTTGTAATAGGGTTACATCACAATCCTTGATTTCTAAATTATCCATCAAATAATAAAGAAATAACATAGATTAAATAGCAAGAAAATAAAGAGAAAAGGAATCAAATCCAATAGTTGATGACTGCTGGAATTTATTCTTTAATCTTCAACCCTTGGCTTCTTCAAACTATGATCAAAGTAGCAAGCTTGACTCTTCCAATGGCTGGCCGAATCTTCCTTGCACTTTGCTTTGTGTAGCACAACTTTACTATGAATTAACTAACAAAAACTGAATAAAACCTAAGAGAAAGCTTTGCTGCTGTGAGGAAGAAAGAAGAAGGAGACTTGTAAAAAACGTCCAGCGGTGAGGGCTGGTAGAGAATGACCCCTTTCCCTTCAGTAATGCATGGTATTTATAGGGAATGTTTAGGAGAGGTTTAACCCTAAAAACCCTTCTAAAACATAGAGAATATAGGAGGTAATATGTAAACTCAATCTCCAACTCCTATCTTTCCTAGTATGGCCGGCCACCTCAAGGGTAAGGATGTATTTGTGTCTTATGTTCACAGTAGGGATAGAGATACTTTCCTTATCTTGTTAGGAATCAAATTAATATGCAACTCTAATTCCTTTTAGTCTAGATATTATTCCAATTAATATAATTAGAATAATCTGACATTCCATGTGTCATATGATGTGGAAAATTCGGAAACATGGCTGATGTGTGGTGACATGGTAGTCAATCACAATGGTAGTCCTAGTAAGCATAAAACTTTCCTTTTTTAATTGTACACCGTCAGGAAAATTCCAAGTACACTTTGGGTGACCAAATGAACTCCGAATCCAGTGATTTTAGTTGTAAACATTAGGTCTGTGTCTTATATTTCCAGGCATATATTGATCGAACAAATTGGACATAAGGAAGACACTCAAATCCTCCTTCTCCCAAGACAGTGTAAATCTGCCGCAACTGATGAATATGTTGAATTTGTAAATCAAACTGGAACTGATTGGCCGAACCATTTGTAATGAAACTTTTCAGAATTGAATAAAATTGAACCATGAATCATTAGCAACAGGAATCGAACAAAAAATCTAAGTGTGGCTCCAGATATGATTTTCTTAGTAAAGGTTGCGCAGAAATACGGTAATTCCAGCCTGTATCTTTCTTTTACTGAAAAATAGAAAAATACAATATTTAAGTATTTTTCATTAACAATTAATCATAAAATAGCTTAAATTCAATATCAAAAGTGGCATAAAAACATTAAAATTTTATGCCTATCACCAATCCCCTCCAACAAAGAACCAGTCTCGCTGCCAGTTCGAGACTTCAGGAGGCTTCTGAAGAAACTTCTTGTGCTGGGGGTAATAACAGAAAGAGCCAACCTTGTTGGCAGCCGATCTAATTTCAAAGCATGCCTAGATTTCAATCGAGCTAGGATTAAAGCCAAAATGCTCCCGCCACAACACATGGCAGTAGTAAATCCCTTTCCATGTGTTGGGGTTGAGCCAAATGTCGCAAAGAAGGCGGCGAATAAAGTAAGGAAGTGGCAGCCTCAAGCCACACTTGAAGAACCACTGGTTCAGCAAAACCTCACCAGCAGGGGGAGAGCTTGGCAGCTCACCATTTTCATGTACCCACAGTGTGATGTTACTAGGTACCGAGTAATCGGACCTCAGCCAATCCAAGTTAGCTTTGGTGATTCTGGACTTCACTTCATCAAAACTCCACGGTCCCTCCGGGACCTTTACCTCTTCTTCTTCCCTTTCCTAGGAAGACCCGGCCACCTCAACTGGAATCCTGGAAAAAGTCCCACGTTCCTTAGCAGCCCCAAGTCCCTCGGGCCCAGACGTGCTGTTAGATTCTGAATCTGAGGAGTCAGAATTCTCCACCATCTGCGAGATATCAAGATCCCTCAAGTAGGAGTAGGGTGGCTCATCAAAGATGTTAGGCCTCTAGGGCCTTGGCACGGGATCAAAGATGGTTTGAAAACTTAAAGGGAGACTAGGTGGGGAACGACCTGGATCGCCACCACCACCGCTTAGTGAAGGACGAGACATATGAAACACAGAAGAATACTCACTATCAGGAGGGCCATCCCCTGAGTCAGAAGTGAAATACTACGAGATGCTACTTTCACCCAAGTACCAACTTCCCAAAGCCCACTCAGGCTCGCTGAGCTATAACTAAGTCTTCAGACCATACATAAGTTTGAACTTCAGCTCAGGCCCCAGCCTCAGCCTTAATCTCGTGGCTTCAGCTCAGGCCCCAGCCTCAATCACGAGACTTTAGCTCAGGCCCCAGCCTCAGCCTTAATCTCGTGGCTTCAGCACAGGCCCCAACCTCAGCCTCAACCTCAGGCCTTATAGTTTCAGCTCAAGTCCTAGCTTCAACCCTGGTCCCAAGCCTTGACACAGGACTTTGGTTTCTATTTACACCTTAAGCAGCTTCTACACGATGCACATTTACAACTAGCATAACCACATATCTCATACAGCCTCACAACAAACCTAGGAAATCTACTGTTCCAACATCAACGTATAACACAAATCAGAAGCAAAAGCGAGCAGAACACCAAATAACAACCAAAACTATTTTTCCAACGCAGAAAGAAAAGAAAAGGGCAGAAAGCATCTCGTACCTTTGAGTCGGCAACGGAGATTGGAAGCGCGGCGAATGACAGCGAAGGTGAAGGGAGTTTTTTCCTATCGTGAACTTGAGAAAATCGCACAAAAAAAAGAAAGGGTTAGAGAAAACTGCTAGTAAATCGTCGGCGACGAACAAAAGAAAAGATAAAGAAGAGCAAAAACCTACCCTTAAGAAGAATGTTGCCGATGTTGAAGCAGAAACCAAAGGAGAACAGTGCAAGCCGTAAGGTTACTTGGCCTTCGATCAGCAAGAAGAGAGAAAGAAGCAGAAAGGAAGAACGGTGCTCTCTGGAAGCTCTATCGCAAAACCGAGAGGGTGAAAAGCAAGAGACAAAAGAAAAAAGGAAGTAAAATGAAGAGAAAGAGGAAGGCAGAATGTTTGGGGGCTGCAGTCGGCGCAGAAAGGAGGGAGGCGTACGAGGGACGTGCGACGTGCATTTAAGACACGTCCCATCACTCAAAAAAAAATTGCAGCAAAAATATATACAAATATTCAAAATTCAAATATCCAAAACCTCAGTATTCACGTCCGCAGGTATTATCCATCTCTTAAAATTGGTTTAATTTGAAGATTATACCAATTTGAGGGCTATTGTTGTAGGTATTTTTGCCAACGGGCTTAATACCCTATTATGATAAAATAATATCCAATCACTGTGGTGGCCCAGGCATTTATTACAAACAAAACCCTAGGCCCAAAAAGCAATGGGGAATAGGGCTAGGTGTCACCAATCTAAGGGGGTTCCTTAGGATTCAATCTTAGCCATTGAAAAGGGGATAAAAAGGAAAAAGACAAAAAAAGAAGGGGATCAACTTTTTGATTTGGGGGAAGAAAACAAAACCCTAGGAGCTGCCATTCTTGGATCTCTCCCACCTAAATTCTTTGTCTTCTCCGAGCTTCCCTATGCATGGCTAGGTGGAGGCGACATTGTTCACAGAATCGGCCAAAGAGCACCACCAGAGCCTAAAACCCTCCTTTTGACCGATACCCTTTTTTTCCTTTATTTCCATGCTATTTTGACATTATTTATTTCTTTATGAGTTCAATGACTGAGTTAAGCATTGGAGGGGAAACGCTGGTCACCACATCGGCGCCCCTCTGACCGGTTTTTATTTATTTAATAGGGCTTGATCATAGCTTCAAGGACGTGGGGACAGCTTCCGAAAAATCGCCACAACATATACCAATCAAAAGGACTCTCATCAATTTTGTTCAATAATGTATGCTTGGACCACCCAAGCTCATGTCTCAACCAACTACTAGAAAGCAATGTCATAGCAGATCTTATCATATACTCTTTACAGAGTGACTGAGCTATCTCACATCAAAAGCTAGAGAGTGACAATTAAACCCACTAGTTTAGGCACCCACCCTAGGGTTTGGGATAAGACAAACGGGTTTGGTATGGGTATGGGATACTCGTTAATCCTCAAACTTGAAGTAGAGTTCAGGTTTAGGTTCAAGTTTGGAATAGCATGGGATACTCGTTATAAAGATGAATTTTATATAGTTATTTTTATATGTACAATTCACCTAAAAAATTATCAAAACATTTTGTGATCTTTATAATGTGAAGTTAAAAATTAATTGAAAAATCATCTTATTTTGTGAGTTGTAAAAAAAATATAAAAAATAAAATCAGTTCTAGGGTTTGTGTTACCCCCTGAATCCAAGAGATTCATGTTTGATGTGCAAGCAGGTTGTATGGGTAAATCCATCTGATTGGTCTTAGAAATGGTTTATGCTACTATTGTGCTCAATGTTGCTCTAGTTTATGTAAGTACCCATTAAAACTGGTTAGGCCCGAAATCATTAGGGGCCCAAATGTTCTGTATCCTTTTCAACACTTGTCCTTTCTCTTATTGGAGATGAAGGATATGCAACTCCTCTATTTTTGTCACTTACTGTTCTGCAAAAGCGCTTGAAAAGGACACGTGTGGCCATCACATTAAATCCATGTACTTATTATTCACATGTCCGCCATGCATGGAACACATTAAACATCTTTACCCCTGAGCATTTAATGAAAGGCAAAACCTTTAGAACACATTAAATGCTCAATTACATCATCATATGAGAAGGAAGTCTATAAATACCCATCAACACTTTGAGAAGTTGATAAACTATTTCACTTCCCAAAGGAATCCATTTCTTCTACAGAAGAATAGATTGAAAAGAGAAAAACACCTGAAACCCAAGGCACTAAGCTTAAAGATATAATTCCTTTGATTTTCTGGGCTTGACCCTTGAAATCTCGGATATGTAATTTGTTTGAAAATACCGAGCCCAATGAGCTCAACCCTGCATCCTAAATTGACTGATTTTTCCCACTACACGGGTATGAGTTCAGGATTAGGTTTTGCAAGTTTAGGTTTGAGTTCGCGAGTTCGGGTATACATGCCCAATTGCCATTCCTACAGAAACTACCTCGACACAAACATTATGATTTCAATATTTGGGAAATCATCTTCGTGTTATTCATATCTACATGGCATCGCATATAATGGCATATCATACAAGGAAGCTAATATCCTCATAGGGCCATGTGGTCCAACCCATTAGGGTTGGGTGCCATTTTTCTTATCATACAAGGAATCCACATGTTATGGTTGTATATAAGCATAATTATCAGCCTTAAACTAGTACGTTTTCATATACACTACTTGCAAAACCCTAAGCATTCATAATATCTTTTTTAACTTTAGAGTTAAAATGTCTTTGGCTAGTACCACACAAGTTCCCCTAGAGATCATTATGCTCATATTATTTTGTAGGTTCATATTACATTTCAGACTAGATACACGAGAGATTAGAGTTATACAAAATTGTGCCTCAACAATTATGGTATAACAAAATATGTTGCAATTTAGTATGTAGTTACATTTTTTGAAGTTAAAATTTTAAAACAATATAATAATATTTTACAAGTGTGCCATGGAAAATATTTTTGAATCCGCCTTCGAGGGAACAAGATAAATAAGTAATAATGGAGTCTAAAGTCATGGAAATTCTAGAAATTTTACATATGTAAATGGTTAGGAGAAAAAAATAGAGATTTTTGAACCAATGCCTTCAGCACCAAACACTTAACTATCCATGCCCATCTTTCATTTTTATCTATTAATGTCCACCATGTCACTACCTTTTTTTCGATGTTGGCAATTATACCCATTCCTTGTTTAATGTCGTTACCTACAATTTGTACTCTCTTTTAGTAAATAACTACCATTTTTGTTCATTCCCTTCGTGTTTTACAATTTTCTATTGATTTTCTCTCTATCTTGTATGTATTGGCCAATTTTTAAATACCACCCGGTTAACAACATTAAACTTTTTCAAGCTTCGGACTTTACCTTCAAGTTTTTTTAGAATTTTTTATAACATCAAACTCAACTCCAACATTCACCAAGGTTAATTGATTATATTTGTTAGAATAATATTATTAAAGTGTATATTAATGTCTTTGAATGTTGTGTGTGTTTTAAATTTTATTGAAATGAAAAAAAATGAAGAAAAAAGTCAAAAAAATGGAGGTTGAAGATGACAGTATATGCCCCGTCTAAAAAATGGGCAGTTTGTGCAGGGTTCACGCTGCCCTATTTTATGCCACACCTGCCAAGATAAGGGTGGTGTGTAATTTAGTTGGGTTGTGTGAAACTAGTCGGGCTTGTGAACCCATGCCTAAATATTGGACACACTGCCCAATATTTGCACACACTGCCCATATGAAGAGCGGTGTGAGGTTAGTTGGATGGTGTAAGGTACTTTATTATTGCCTCATAGTCTGCCCTACCATACAAAGTTGCCCTAAATTGGGCGGTATGGCATACTGAAAGGCAGGGTGTGGGATAAAAAAATAGTAAACACTCTCGGGGTGCATATAATTGTTATTTTAATGTTTCAATTGCAGTCAAATGGACATGCTACCGTTACAAATCTCATATGATGGAAATTTGACTTATAATCAACTAGGCATGTGGGTTCATAAAAATGCAAAGATGAAAACACGTACGTAAAAATGAGGTCTGCATTATGTGATTTGAAACATGAAGTTTATAAATCATTAGGTTCCGACTTACTAGAATGTGATATGCATTTAAACTTTTTCTTCGCGCTTAATGTTCCAAACGTATCGCTGTATCTTTGCAGTAGTGATATAGAAGTGGCAATCTTCATCGAAACACTGATTACCAACTCACCCTTCTATAGGTCTCTATTGTATGTTGACAGAGTTGAACGGGTGGTACTTCCTCATGTGCCACATTTTAGGAGTTTGCATAGGGCAAAAACTATACATGCATGTTTTTCTTATTGTAGTAGTTGCAACCATTTTCCATTCACACATCCTACGTCAGGAGGGAATTTATGAAGTATGGTCGAGTCTCTAACATTGAAAGTGTCTACCACCCCAGTGCCAACTCCATAAAATCATATGCTAGAAGCACAATTACTGAAAACTCAATTTCAATGAAGATTTGGGTTTGAACTTGTGGTAGCCCCTTGTGGTTTGCATGTTCCTCCAATCCCACCTTCTGGGTTGCCTCATCAAGCTCTGCAAGTACAATTAAGAAAGAATAAACATATGCAAATAAAGAAAAGCTGAAAAGGAAGTTGAGTACTCATGCGATTAAGAATAATTATGAGTTCAGGGTGAAAAAAATATGACATAGGGTGATTTGATGCTGCATGTATTGATAACAATTGTACATGGAAACTCCGTGCAACCCGATCTCTAGAACTACATATTGAAAAATCTAAGTGTATGTCTCAACTTACACTTGCAATTTGGACTTTATGCATCATGATTGACAAGCTAACAGTTTGTTTATTAGACAAATGTTCCAATCTAAGTTTACTACTAATGGACGTTAATTCAAACTGAAATATTTGATTCAAGGCATACATAGTGAACTTAGGGTAAACATAAGCTACGATAAAACTTAGAGGGCTAGGGAATGTGCATGGGCAAATGCTCATAGGACTTCAGAAGAGTCATATGCAAAGCTACCACTATGGTATGCTATCTTTGAAACAACCGATCCTCACTTTTACACTCGCATCAAAACGAAATTAAAAAAACATATTCGAATATTATTGTATGGTCATCGGAACTTCCATTTAGAGTTTCAATACGTACATCCTGTGGTCGCTGTGGATGGAACATTTTTAAAACATAAATTCAGTGGTTTTTTATGCATTGCAACTTGTTTAGATGGGAATGAACGGGTCTATATGTTAGCGTTTGGAATTAGACTGAGCGAGAATGATTTATACTATTTGTGGTTCTTCGAGGTTCAAAGAGCCATATGGATACCGTGAAGATCTAGTATTCATTACTGATAGACATTCAAGTTTCACGAGTGCAATACGGTCAGTTTTTTCCAATGCAACACATGTATATTGAACGTATCACCTATGGCAAAACATAAAGGCCAAATACTCGAGAATTGAATTCATAGTTGAAAGAGTATGAAAAGCTATTACTACTTAGCTTCTAAAGCATACCTCCCCGAAGAATTTTGCAAGTTATATGGGGTGATTAGGTGAGTTGAGCAGAGATTGTTATCAATATCTTATTGAAGTGAATACAGAAAAGTGGGCCCGTGTATATTTTTGGAGTAACAAGTACAATATAATGACCACCATTGTTACGGAAAGCATAAACACTAAACTAAAAGATGCTAGACATTTATATAGAAGATTCTACAGCAGTAGTTTCTTGAAAGGAGAAACAAAGCGAGAAACCATATCACTACTCTTGTTACGGAGGGAATGGATGTGATACTGAAATAACATCCGTAAAATGTCTCTACTCTGTACATATTCACTGCTGACTTATATGAGTTTGAGGTTCATTAGGGAGATCTAAATGGGGTGGTCAACTTGTGAGACAAAACTTGCTCATGTAAAGCTTTCACACTGGATGGGTACCCTTGTGTGCATGTTGTTGTTATTTGTAGGGAGCACAAAATAAGTGTGTATAGTGTATATGATCCTTTCTACTTGAATCATACCATTTTTAATGCTTACTTAGAAACCAACCATCCACTGGGTGATCCAAAACAATGGCATGCATATGATACAATTCTTGTTAGGGTTGTATTTCCATTGAAATTTCATAGAAGGCCAGGAAGGCTTAGGGTATTCTATCTCAAGCTGAGGACTGCAATGTGAAAAAGTAAGGACGATATAAATATAATGGTCATAATAGAAAAACTTGTACATTCTCCATCGCACTCGAGATCACCACTAGGAGACCTCGAGGATCTCAGCGTCAAAGTGGTCCGATGGAGCTGCGTACTAGTACCGAAGATGAGCAATGTTAATTTATGTACTCTTTATGATAATGTGATTTGATAACATTGATTTGTGTATTGAACTTGCACGATATTATAATCTATGTAAAAACTTGCACCTTTTTGAATTAATGATGTTCACTTTATACTTTACACTTTACATAAGGTTCAATTTACAATTTAGGTCTCTAAACTAATTTTTTGCTCGTATAGCTCCACAACCTACTTTTTACACATGCGACTAATTATGCCCGGCATATTTGTTCTCGATCTATATCAATATAAACATGCCACAATCCCCATTGCAAGAACTATGTTCTTATAGTTAGTTTACAACATGAATAAATACATAATACTTTTTGTAACTAGATTCCCAAGCTAAGTGTTACTTTTAGTTATTGAACAAAATAAAGATGTATACTTACAAAATGGATTGATGTGCTAATAGGGCATCCATCATCTTGATCATGAAAGGCTCTAGAGAGTAGTCCAAATTTGGTCAATTTTTGTGAATATCAAACGCATTCAATATCCATGGGAACACTACTTGTAGGAACTTAACATTCTCCAGCTGCTTTTAGCCATCTGAACTAGGAATGTTAGGCTCGTACAGCTTTACGACTGGCATACAAAGGTTGATTCATGCTACAAGCCAATGGTTGTTCTTATAGTTCACTGGCACGTATAATTGCACATGTAAAGGAAAAGTTTTAGGTGTCTAGGATTTAGCAATTACATTGACAATAAAAGCAAGTATACTTACACAATCGCATGTCACCCATGGGCGTTCATATGTGGCAGCGGTTCCATTGACATAATTATGCATAATGGGGGACGCATAAAGCACGACAGTAGTGTACATCTGATCTGCATACCGCATAGGAATGCTTTGATGTAAAACAAAAAAGTATGCAATATTATTATCTATTGTTAAATTTACTTTTAATAAAGGTCTAGAAATTTTGTACTTACCCGAAAGATGCTATCTAATATGGAACTTCAGTGTGCACGTATATCTGCTTGTGCATGGAGAACAAGGATCCATCAATTTGCTGCAATCAAATACCAACAAAAATATAGGATAAGCATATATGTAAATAAATATATGTTTACACAGACTGAATTGTAGTATTATACTTACATTGGCCGTGTTCCATCGAGCAAATGCTAGAATAGGGTCAAAGAAAGTTTGGTAAACTGTGTGATTTCAAAAAACACAATGACATCATATTTCAACGACAAATACTAGCCTGAGAAGTACTTTACCACATCCTCCAGAGGCTTTCACGACGGGTCTAACTTCTTCATCGCCATCCATCCTCGAGCATTCACCTATGGACTCTTCATAATGTCCTAGCACTTGTATGGTCAACCTGCTTGACTATGTGCTCCTTTGGGCATCTATGATAATGCCTCTGCATCAAGACAACTAATGATCGGGAATGCCACTGGCAATCCGTCATACAACTCGGTCTTTTGCATGCAATTGTGATCCACAAGCTTCTTCTAATCTAGTAGATCGTCAATGTTGTGACAAATTGAGTGTGCCACTGGCTGAGAGTCAATAATTGTCAATGCCACTGACTTTTCCTCAATGTATCACTGCAAGGTGGCCCAACTCTTCCCAGACAAATCGAGTGCGCCCAAATTTTATTCTTCCTTATTCCATAGAGGGCAAATTTGATGCTATTGTCATCATGATGTTGGCTGAACTTCAACCTTGTCACTATAGCAAAGTTTTTTTTGGTGAACTGCACTCTGATACCACCAAAGTTGAACTCTATGACGTCTTTGTCATCGCACTCCACCAAATTCAATCTTAGGAGTTGAATAAGCTAGCCTTGGTGCAAAAGATTATGCATGTTAAGGAAATGGTCAAATCATGTCTTATTAAACTTCTGAAGCTGCTCAATAGTAAGCTTGGACTTAATGCTCTCAATCGTGTGGACGATATGGCTCTATGACCTAATCTTGGATTTTAGTTGTTCATCTTCACCAAATAGATGCTTATGAACCTTTGGAATACCCTAATACACCATATTAGCATTGATAAGAAAATATAAAGCCAAAAACATATGAATCCCTGCCTTACTTTTGCACACACTGCCCTTAAGAAGGCAGGGTGTTTAAAATAAGGGCATGCTTCATCAACAAAAAGTGGTGTGCAGCTTGCCTTTAGGTATTGAACTCCTCTTTTAGATGGGCGGTGCTTGTCATAAAAGGCAGGGTCCAAACAAAATGGCCATAAAATTATGCATATGAACCCCACCTATATTGAAAAGCTCTACCTCAATAAGAATGGTGTACAAAAACTAAAGGGGATATTGCACTGCCTTTGGTTGATGAACCCCACCCAATAGTTTAATAGACCGCCCTTGATAAATGTGGGTGTTATGAATAAAGGCGGTGTTTACACCATTTTTTTCATTATACTATCTCTGCCTATTTACAATACACATCACCCATATGAAAGGCTGTGTGCAAAAACAATGGGCGGGGTTACAATGATTTTTTGTTGATGAACCCTACCCAATAGTTTAACACACTGCCTTTTCTAAGGGTGGATGTTGTGAATATATGTGGTGTAAAGCTTCCTAGCCCATTATACTAAACTCTGCATGTTTATTAGACACACCACCCAAAAGTAGGGCAGGACATTTTTTATTAGGCAGAGGGAATTTGGATTACTACTTCACCCCACCATCTCTCTTAAACTTCAACTATGATTCCTATGCCGTGAAGGCCAATTGTTTCAACTAATTTCTAGTATACATGCATATTCTAAACATCCCTAAAGATGAAATTTAACAATATTAAATAAAAGGCTCAAGTTGTTTCTCCTTGGGGGTCTACATTAGCATCGGCATGTGTTGCTCATGTTGGGTTCATGCATGCTTCAATGCTCATCCTTGTATCTCTTTTTCAGTATTCCTCGTAATATCGATAGGAATTCATATATTTTTTGTCAAGGGATTTTTTTCCAAGGAGGGGTTGTTTACCTTTTGGTGGGTTTCATGATGGGTGGGACTTTGATTCAACTAGCTATAGTCTTAGTCCTTTCTAGGGTCGTCATTATTAGTTGGATGTGGTGGAAATAGAGGTGTGAGAGAGATTTTAGAAGCAATTGGCAATGGCAGAAAATGTGAGCTTGGGCTGAGAGAAGAGAGACAATATCATGGGTGGGACAGAGAAGAAGGTGAAAGGCTAAAATGTATTTTTAAATTTTATTAAATGAGAGGTCTAATAGACAACATTGGAAAAGAGGTAGTGACGCGATGTGCATGAACATATAAAAATGAAAGGGTAGGCATAGATAATTAAGTGCTTGGTGAGGTGGATATCAATACAAATAATCTCTAAAAATAATTAGTGAATTTCATATATCTTCATTAAATGAGCTAGATCTTAGTTACTAGGCCTAAAATAAAACTATGTCCATTTTCTTTTTTTGGGGCTTGGCATAGCTGTTAGTTTGCTTTTATATGATTTTTAAGTAGTCCTCAATTTATATTTTGGATAAAGAGAAATGGGAAATTGGATTTACGGACCTTGAATTTTAACGGGGCTTACTTATTACATGTTAAACTTTGTTTTTTTCTAACATTTTACACTCCATACTAAAACAATCTTATCACTTTTCACTTTTTATTAAATTTTCAAAAGTAAATGCATCCATTCATCTATTTTCTAAAATTTTTTATAAAACTTATTTTCTAAATTTAAAGTGCTAAATAGAAATTTTTAAAAGTAAAAGGCCTAGCTAACAAATTTTTTGAAGGATTCCACAAACGGACTTGTAAAGAAATGAGTAATAATACTTTAAAATTGTTAGCATTTAAGTGAGATTTATGCTACATCTAAAAAGCTCATGCCATAAGATTAATAATCTTAAGAGCATCTCCAATATCTTTGTGGATAGCTTATTATTTTTTTTTAACATATCAAAATATAGATATTAATTTTAAATTTTTTTTTAGTAGCTCTGTTTAAAAACTCTGCCAAGTTGGTGTGATATAAGAAATAATAGACACTATTGTGCTCCATTTTTGGTTAGCCCTTCAGCTCCACGTGCAAGGCAGTCAGGTTCGACAGATTTCAGTCCTGTTTCATTCAGGTTTGTCAAACTAGACATGCAGTCAGAGAGGTGTCAATAGGGTCACCGACATTCCTCCTCAAATAACTAAGTTAGCCATGGATGGTACAAACAAGCTCACTTTCTTTATCTCTTTACCAACTCCAAAAAGTAAATAAAAATGGTGAGGAATGGTATGTTTTTGTTAAGAAAGAAGACTCAAAAGAGAACAACCTCTTTTTCATGTAATAGCCAAAGTGTAAAAAGATGAATTGATATGGACAGGGAGAGAAAGTTGAGTAGTAAAATAGGTAGAGAAAAGAAGGAGAGAAAAGGGAAAGGAGAGAGAGAAGGCATGGTTTCTAGGGAGGCCAAAAAGATTTCCTTTCCTACTTTTATTTACCATTTATACCTGATTTTTGTGGTTGAGATATAAGGTTATAGACCCTACTTCACCAGATTATGAGATGTGGCATACGAGTGAGGAAGGTGAACGCTTTACTGATGTGGGATGAGCCCAACTTGGAAATTTATTCTCCAACTCACATGTACCTCAATACCTTAGCTCAAAAATATCAACAACAATAGCCCACAAAATTAATCTAATTTTCAGCTGGGTCAGTTTTCAAAATGTAGGTTATACTTGCTTGGGTTCACCAATAACTAAGATGGCAGTTCAACCCCTGATTGGAACTTGCACCAAGCTCATTGAGTAATTTTTTATTAGGCTTTAGTTCCTAACGAAGTCAGAGTATGGCCTTAGATGGGAGTCCATCCCCCTACTTGGAACTTGAGTCATGCGTGGAGAGAAATTTTGATTGGGCTTTAGTTTTTCACAGAACCTGAGTGTGACCTTAGATGGGAGTTTAACCCCAATTGGAACTTAAGGTAGGCTATAGAAGCAATTTAATTAGGCTCTAGTTTCTCATGGAACCTGAGTCTGATCTCAGATGCGAATCTAGCCCCCTAACTGGATCTTGAGTCAAGCTCAGTGAGCAATTTCGATTGAGCTATAGTTCCTGGCAGAACCTAAGTCTCACCTTAGATGGGAGTCTAGTCCCCTAACTAGAACTTTAGGTAAGCTCAGGGAGCAATTTCAATTGGGCTTTAGTTTCTGACAGAACCTGATCTTGGCCTTAGATAAGAGTCCATCCCTAATTAGAACATGAGTCAAGCTCGGAAAACAATTTTGATTGGGCTCTAGTTCGTGACAGAATCTGAGTCTAACCTCATATAGGAGTCCAACCCCCAAACTAGAACTTAAGTCAAGTTCGGTGAGCAATTTTGATTTGGCAATTCACCCCATCGCAATGACCTAGGTGAACCCCAAATGTTTATATGGCAGTTCACCTCGTCGCAAGGACTCGAGTGAACCTCAAGAGTTCATATGGTCGTTCACCCCATTGAAACTCAAGTGAATCCCAAAGGTTTATATGACAATTCACCATGTTGCAATGACCCAGCGAACTCTAAAAAGTTCAGATGGCAGTTCACTCTGTTGCAATGACTCGAGTGAATCCCAAAGAGTTCATATTGAAGTTCACCCTGTCGTAAGGACCCAGATGAATCCCAAGAGTTCAAATCTCTGCAGCCTTTATTCTACTGGTCGAATCTAAGCTGATCCTTATTTATGGGAGCTTCTCAACTCCTAAACGATCCCCAATCAGTCAAGTTCTTGCCCTAATCTCAATCAGTCAGGCACTAATTTGTTCCAGGGCTTATTCAAAGTGTCAATCAGCCTTTGGCCTACCTTACGAAGTCATTTAGCCCTCATCAACACTAAATCTTCCTACCTGAATGTTCCATGTTTGACTTTTGAATTGTAGTAACAAGTTGATTGTTGTTGAATGGCAACCACCCACATCTGAGCCAGGTTTCTTGTTCTTCAACTTGATCAAAGTTGAGGCACATTTGCTTTTTATTCTCTTTTGGCTAGAAATGTTTGACTCAAAAGCTAGATTTTTGTATTTACACTGGTATAACTGCCTCAGCTTTTGAGGCTATGGAGAAAATAGTTTCTCTAGTATTGGCTTTTGGGGTAGTTTGATATGCCTAAAGGAAATTCAGGAGTTCATCCAACCAGAATCCCTTATGTTTCCAAATTATTCTTGATGATCTTGTTAGAAACTTCAACCTGAAACGATAAAGAAAATGCAACTGTAATTTCCAATTTCGAAAACATCCCTGATGTGTCATTGAACACCAAATTTAATTACTGAATCCAATTTAAATTATATGAAAATTGAATATATAAACAATAAACACAAAAGAACATAAACTGAATGATTAAATTTGATTGAAATAAAAACAAGTCTCACAATTGCATAACTAGTTTAGAATTATTCCAACCCAAGAATAGAAGCTTAGAAGCACATTCTTGAGAGAAAAATCAAATTCTAATGCTAAAATTCATCTAAAAGTCGGCTCTCTTGTTTACAACAACGATAAGACATATTTATACTAAAACATATGGCTAAAACTGCTAAAAACATGCATAAATGACTTGGGCTTATGCAACCCCAAGCGCCTGGTATCATGCTTGGGCTTGCAATAGACTGCTTAAACCTGCACACTAGGCAGCTAGCCAGATGCCTCATATAGGGCATGGTGCTTGCTGCCAAATTCCATATATTTATGGTTTTGCCTCCATTTTTTCATTTTTTTAAGCTCAAATCCACTTCAAATATAGAAAAATACCAATGAATCTATTTTAAGTGATTAAAACATGCTTAAATCAAGTATTGAGATATAATATATATATATATTGTATCCCATCAATCCCCTTATAGCTCTTATTGTTAAACTGTCTGCCATTATTTGTTACAATGGCATAGGGTATTCTGATTCCAGATGAAGATTGAAGTCTTAGCCTTTATGACATGGCATCTTCTTGCATAGTCGACCATTAATATCCCTAACAGACTGCTTTGTCAGCTAGGGACTGGCTACTTGCGTGGTTGTCGTAGATTCCCTTTAAATTAAGCTCTAGTTCATGATGGAATTCGATTCTCATCTAGTCTAGCTCATGGTTAGGCCTTGAGCTAAGCTCGATAAGCTGAGAATTTTTTGCCTCTAGGATCTAAGTAGTGTGATACTCCTTAAATCCTTTGAGTAGATCCTATGTTTTTGCCAAGTAGCTAATCATGTTTGTTCTTTTGGCATGGTACTTCAAGTTAACCTGCCTGACTGCCAGCTACGAGTTGCTATAGACATGCAACTTTTTAGTGCCTATCGATTTGACCATCATCAAACCTGTGATCAGTGCTTTGTATTTTGCTTCATTATTTAATGTTCTAAATATAAGTTTGAGTGCATATTTTAATTTCATTTGATCAGGTCTTGATGTGGTAAGGGTAAATTCATCCAAACTCCATTGCTCACTTGATGATCCATCAACATGTAAAAAATCCTACTCAATGACCCACCAAAGTGTGCAAGACAAAAAAATCCCATCAATGCTCCCTTGCTCACTCGATGACCCATCAACGCATAACGTCCATAACAAGTCTTGTTGGGATTTTTTTGTCATGCACGCAATGTTTGGGATCATGATTTCCTCTCCAAAATTGACTATAGGGACTAAGCACATGTTCTCCTCAGTTAGCTATTTTGGATCCGATGATTTCTGTGAGTCAGGTTTTCTGTGATGAGGATCATAGCATTTTTGCTCTAGGGAAGATTTTTTTTTCTTTAGGATTTCCTACAAGATCTTCAGCTCCTAGCTGGCTTAAAGAATTTATGCTCAGAGATTAGTGATTGAATTGAATCTTCAAGTCTCTACTAGGTGTTCTTTAAAGGTCGTTCTTCACTCATAATGTTTTATTTGAAAAAATTTGATATTCTAGGAAAGAATTGTCTGTCGTATCTTAGGTGTGAATGAAAAGGCAATTTGGCCCCCTCATACACCTAAAGTTTGAGAGCTGGTTCTTGTAGGTGGTTATTTGGGCCCAAAACAAGGTTGTATGCCTGTGTCTAGGCTCTTGGCTCAACTAAAGTTCTCATATTCTCCTCAACTTCGAGCCTCTTTCTTTCATCACTCAAGAGCATTCTCATTTCTACCTCTTCCACTCTCATTCTCTTTCTAGCTTTGATTCTCATTTTCTCTTCAACCTGAATTTGAACTATATCCTCTTCAATTTTTGCATGCCTAATGCGCTCAAGTAGAGTTCTTGCTCTTTTGTTCTCCTTACACACCCTTCTTTTGACATCTAGGGATGCTCGAAGGTTGCTAAGGTCTAAACCATCATTTGGTGAGAAGAACACATCACTTATCGACCTGAGTCGGGAGCTCATTTGCTTGTCTTTGGCTCGAGGGTAAGCTTGGGAGGTATGATGTCCATCATTTCGAGTCTCGTAGGCAGGATACCTTGAGCGCTTTCTCGATAGCTCTAACATAAGCTGGTCATGTCTGCTTGAGTACTTTTTTTCCCCTGGTCAGGAATTTCCGTGCATGTCCCTGGCTAAAGGGTGAGTTGGGGAGGTATGGTGTCCATCCCTCCTTATCTTGCAAGCATGTTGCCTTGATCTTTCTTTCAACAGCTCCAGCCTAAAGCTGCCACATCGGGCTTTATTTCTGGCTTGAGTCCTCTGTTCCTCGTCAGATACTCCTTTCTCTCCACGAGTCTAAGTCCTATCGCAGGGTTGTGGAGAGTTTATAAGTGCTTAACTCCACTGAACCTAAGAGACTGGCTCCCACTAAGTTTGTTGGCATTGTACCAACAATCCAAGTAGCATATCCAAATGGTTCCCGCATCAAATAGTCTAGTTCGCTTCGAACGTAGTGCTACTATCTTCCCACTTTGTCTCTTGACTGGTGGTCTGTTTAGCTCTTGGGATAGAAGTCTCTAGGGGTTGAACAATATTGGTTCACCTTGGTTATTTGTCCCTAGTGCACTAGTTTGACAATTCAACTCTTTCAAACTTCTACCTCAGATCTGGCTGGTTATTCATCATCTTTCCAATCCCTATAAAGACTTTCTAATAGTGAAATTTCAATGACTTCCTCCCCGAGTTCAAATTCAGCCACTTCTTAGGTGCTTAGATCAACAGGTCCCCTAATGAGTAAGATAAGCCAGGTTTTCCAGATACATAAATTTGATAGGTCTTCGAAGAGTTGAAATCAGCCAAATCCTCAGGAAAATGAAAATCAGCAATCTCTCCCGAAGTTGAAAATTGGCCAAAACTTCCAAGAGCTTGGAATTGGAAAATCCACCAAAAATTTTACGAACAGGTTCTCCAAAAGCTGAGGGTCAATCTAGGCTACCAAAAACTACAAAATCTGTTAGTCCAGAGTACCCACAGTAAACAGTGAAGTCACATATACCATTTTCTTCATCTTTGTTCTAGTTTTTTGTTTTCACTAAAGCAAAAGATTCATAAAAAAGGAAAAATATGTCAACCAAACAATAAGATAGATTTAAGCTAGTAAGAAACAACCAAATGCACTAGCTAAAACAACCACAATAGCTACTCTCCAAGCTAGCAAATCCATAAATGGAGCCCAATGAACCAAAACCACAACTACTAAGCTTCAAAAAGAGATGAAACCAAAATGAAAATGAGCTAAAGACAAGTAAATAAGAAAAATTGATTCCCACATATGGCGCCAACTATTGTGCTCCATTTTTTGTCAGCCTTTCACCTCCACTTGCAAGGTAGTCAGGTCTGGCAGCTTCCAATCCACCTATGTTCTAGTCTGCAAAACAGAACAGGCGGTTAGAGGGGTGTCGATAGGTCACCAACGTTCCATTTCCAATGCCTAAGTCAGCCATGGATGGTTCAAACATGCTACTTTTTTACCTTTGTTTACAAGCTCTAAAAAGTTTAAAAATGGTGGAGAATGGTATGTGTAGGAAGAATATCCAAAAGAGAAAAAGCTCTTTTTCCATGTAATAAGCAAAGTTTAAAGAGATGAATTGGTATGCAGAGGGAGAGAAAGATAAGTAGTAAAATCGGTAGAGAAAAAATGGAGAGAAAAAGGAAAAGAGAGAGAGGAGGCGCAGTTTCATAGGAGGCCAAAAAGATCTCCTCTCCTACTCTTCATTTACCTTTTATACCTTATTTATATGGTTGAGATGTAGGGTCATAAGTTCTACTTTACTAGATCATGACATGTGGCATGTGAGGATGAAAAGTGAAGGCGTTTGTGATGTGGATGGGCCTAACTTGGATATTTATTCTCCAACTCACATTTGCATTTCACCTCATTACTTCAACCCAAAAATATCAATAGCATACACTATCAAAATTGCTATATTTTCAAAAGCTTTGTTAGACAGTGTAATTGAATAAACAATCTTTATTAATAATATTTATTTTTTAAAAGAAACAAATGGATAGATGCATCTTTATCATTGTTGTTATTTTTTTTTTAAACCAAACAATAGATACAAATATCATTAGTTAATTGGGAATTAGACAAAATCATACAAGATTCACTTTTTGGTTGAGATTCGATAAAGTGAACATTCATGTCATATAGATTTCAAGGCTTTCCAATTTCTATTTCTATTCCACATTAATAGAAATCTATAGGATCATTGAAGATATCCAATGTAGAAGCAATCTTGTTTTACTCTAAACTTTCATAATTAGTATCAAGTTTAGCAATATATATACAAATGTATTTTTAATTGTATATAATAAAATGTGAAAGTGTAATGATTTAGATGAAAATGTAATGATTAACTTAGTTATATTTATATATGAATCACATTTACACATGTAAATGTGAAAATTAAATTGCAAACAATTATGTAAAATAATATATATATATATATATAAAACATTGAAATAAAAATGAATTTAAAGGATTATTTCAGTACTTTTTCAGAATAAAAAGGAAAATTTATAGAATTTGTCGTGGGCAATTTTACCTAATAGGAAAGTGATCATTTTCTCCACAATCTTAAGGTGGGTCCAATTCCGATATATAAAAAGGGGGATTTTCTACAATACAACCATGTAAAAATGGTTGTACTACAACTGTTATCCATAAATGAAGTAATGTTGTCTATAAATGAGGTATTATTATCCATAAATGAAGTAACATTATCCATAAAATAAAGTAATATTATCAAAATTCATAAGCAAGTAATATTGTCCATAAATGAAGTAACAAAATCCTTAATGAAGTAATATTAATATGTTACTCTATTTGTGGACGATATTACTTCATTTGTGGATAATGTTACCTCATTTATGGACAACATTACTTCATTTATGGATAGTGGTTGTAGTACATCCATTTTTACATGGTTATAGTACAACCATTTTTACATGGTTGTACTGTAGGTGGACCCATAAAAAGGGCTCACGTGAGAAAGAGAAAAAGGATAATTTATAAAAGAGGTGCCACATGTCATCATCCAAGGCATTAGGATTTTATCCCAAAGTAAAGCTCATCTTTTAACTAGGGCATAAATATAGTATTTTATCCAAAGTATTCCTCACCTTTTATTTAAGGCATAAATATGCGAGTAATAAAAAGGAAAAATTATAAATTAAAATTTTTTTTCGTTGAATTTTAGTGGCGGGACTTTATTTTGTTATATTGGTCTATAATGAGTAATATGAATAATATATTATTTAGTTATTAATCAATGTTATTTATTATAGATATGTTAATCACTTATATATAAACTAATTTTGTTTACTTATAAATCAATATTAACGAATCCTGCCACTAAAACTCCAAAAAAAAAAATTATTAGATGATCTCTCTTCATGCTATCCAATGACCAAAATAGAGAAAAATAACATTATTTCTATCTCTTTCTCTCTCTATTAATTACAGGTTTTTCCATAAAAGCTCTGTTGTTGCCTGATTTTTGTCACCTTAATGCCACACGATGCTTCCCTAGCTAGATCTCAGATTCGTCCCTGACTCCTGCAAGATAAGATGATGGCGTCATACTGGGGGCCGGTGGTGTCACCAGAATTTCCACTCCAATGCCTAAGTCAGTTATGGGGCTATTCCAAGAGAAAACTTCTTCAGGCTTCCTTCAGATATCCCACTGTGCAGCCTGCCTGGGGTTTTGCACAGAGGGGCCCTCCTGAAACATGTCCAAGGTGTGATGGCGATTGGTTTAGGGTTGTTAGGGAGTGTTTATGGTTCAAATCTCAAGAAAATTGTCCCCTTCCCACTCACCTAACCTTACCTTAAAGACCTCACTTCAATGGCTTGGATGCTAGGGTTATGAACCCTCATGCACTAGGATTGTGACACCTGGACTTAGAAATAAGGTAAGTACTAAGCCAAGAACTACAGGTCAACGGGCTAACTTGTTCCCCCGTCCAAGCCCACGCCGTGCCTGGGCTTGCCCTTGGCCCTGCCTGACGGGCCGAGCTTTGCCTATCCGTGACTAATGGGCCTCGTCTAATGTGGTCTTTGTGGGAGTTAAAAAGGGCCTGGGAGATTCTCTGACCCATATCCCAAAAATTCCCATAACAAGCTCCATCTTCTTTTTCCTAGAGAAAAAAATACATCAAGCTATTTTTTTTTTCTTTTCATTAGCTACAAAAAGCTCCAATTGAGTGTTTATTCCGTGAGAGAAAGCACATTTGGATGAATTTTAACTTGAATGTCGAATGGTGTATAGTGAAAATGTCGGTGCTCCTATGTTGTTTTTATTTTTTGCAGAAACATTTCGAAGCTTTGAAGATGTCAACAATGGATGTGTACCGGCGCAAGAAGAAAGGAATAACCGTGGAAGTAGCAACAATTAAATTTAAGCACAATAGAATTTCCTGCCCAATTAACTTCTCAAAAAACATTCAATGAGAATGAATTTAAAGGATTCTTTCACTAATTTCTCATAATATAATGGAAAATTTATAACATTCCCTGTCCAGCTTTTACCCATAAACCAATTTGTCCCCTAATTAATCTTTTTTGAACAATTTTCCCCTAAATTCACTTATAATGTAGATTGTAAGAAAAAAAATATGGTGGAAGCGTAAAATCAATAACCCACAAGAAAATATGTGACTAGATCATGTGAAAAATAAAACAAAATACCTCGCAGACTTTTTGAATTTGATGCGTGGTATAAAAATTCTACCAGATTTACGATCTGCACTTGGATCTACATGCTATCACCAGATCTGCTACCGAATCTACCAACGGATCTACTACTGGGATAGGATCTACTAGATCTTCCAGGACTAATATCAGGTAGTACAGCAGAGTGTGGACACTCTATTGTATATGAGGGAATAAACCAAAAATATTATAGAATGAATATTTTCTCTAATATTTTCACTCGATGTTTTTACATATTCTCTCTTAATTAAAGTTGGAGCAGTTTGTTCTATAAATTCTTTCTAATATTTATACGTACAAGTCATAGAAACCCAAACAATCTAATATTCTCAATTTAAATAAAACCTTAACAGACATAACCACTATTATCTAGATTTTATCTTATCAATATTTTAATTATATCATATAACAAATTATCTTATAATTTAATTTAATTTAAATTGAAATACAGAGAGAATTATCACAAAAGATAATATCTCAAGTGGAACCAAGATCATAAATCCAACAGAACTGACTCTAAATTATTTCGTCAGAATTTGGCAACATTGAACTTCTATTATTTAAATTAGGGAAAAACTCAAGTGCAACCCCTTTAAGTGAAACCCTCTGGAGACCCCCTTCATTAAATGACATGTGGCAAAATCAATTTTGAAAGAAAAAAAAAACAGGCACAACGAGTTGCAAAAGGGAAAAAATGAGGGGAAAATGTGATTTGGGCAGGAAAATATTGCATGGATAGGAAGATGACATGTGTACATTTGAAAGTTACATCATATGGAAAAAAATTACATAATATGGAAAAAAGTTACGTATTTTGGACAAAAGTTACACCATATGGAAAAATTATAGAATATGAAAAAAATTACATGATATAGAACAAAGTTACGTATTTTGGAACAAAGTTATGTATTTTGGAACAGAGTTACATATTTTGGAAAAAAGTTACATCGTACGAAAAAATTACATCATATGAAAAATAATTACATGATATCGAACAAAGTTACAGACAGGACCCGCACTACCCAAGTCCTGCCTGCAGGACTTAATCACCCTAATTAAGTCCCTAAGCAGTCAACAACTACGTAATTAACAGTTTCACAACCCAAACTCCTAAATGCCAAAAATTTTAATAGAAATTTCGGCAGAGTTTTGTCTGTATTTATAACATTCCCCAAATTATTTACATGTACCTGCACATCCAGAAAATATTTCACAACAATCCAATAATTTCTCATAAATACACCCATATACATAATCTCCATAACATATATATTAAAATTGGATTACACAATATATCTCTAGCATATTACAGTTTGCTACTCAACTAACAAATAAACTTGCACAATCTAACTATGTTACTACTACCTCTAACTCGCTCCTCCTGCACTAACTAGCAACAGTAGCACGGCTAATAATCCAAGAACTACCTTAAACATAATTAAAAAAAAATTTGGTGGGGTGAGTACTTGCATACTCAGTGAGTAGAAACTAAATAGGAAAATAATATTTTCTTCCATAAATAACGTATATAAAAATTGGTTTGTTCATGCAATCTCCTTGGAAAGTAGTTCGTCTTTCAAATTTCCGAATTTCCAAAATATTCATATATTATATGTACATATATATTTAACATAATTAATATATTTATTTATGTCAAAATGTCTTAAAATATAAAATAGCACACACAATCAATGCAATCAAATATATGAGGGATGTTCAGTGAAAAGCCACAAAACATATATATACCGGGCGGGTAAGCTAACTATTAAATCCCCAATGAAAAGCCACAAACATATATGTGAACAAATCATCATATACCGAGCGGGTAATAACCATTTCTGTGAAAACCATTGTCCCTTCATATATTCACACATATATGCAATTCATAATCTCAGCTTGGCGGCATAACCCATCGCACAAGCATAAATAATATAGCGGCATAAACCATTGCCCAATCACTTGGCGGCATAAACCATCGCACAAGTATAAATAATATGGCCGTATAAACCATCGCTCAATCACTTGGCGGCATGAACCATCGCCCAAGTATATCCAATGTCAAACCTCCCTACCCGGCGGCATACTCATCGCCCAAGTAGTCACCACATAGGTGCCATGCATTTATGAATTCACACAAAATAATCACATTCATAAATACTTACTTTAAATTCATAATTAAAGCATTCTTTTAAACATATGTATAATTATGTATGTATTTATTTCAAAGAAATAACAATGTAATATATATATATATATCAATATATATATATACTTGTAAAAATTGTTTAATCACAAAATATATTCCTTAACCTTTAAATATATTGCAAAACCATAAAATATATGTATATATTCATGCATTTACATATATATATATATATATATATTTATATTTATATATATGTGTTCCCACTCACAGAAATGTCGCGTTGACGTCTATCCACGGTTGGTTGCTCTTTATCGGTGAGAGGTGGCCAGAATCTCTCAAAATCCGGTGAGAAATAAATTCGGTAAATATCCAAAAATTCAAGCTTATGGTGGTTTTCGGTTAAAACAAACATCACCAAAGTGTTTAGAAGGCTCTAAAACCTATGGGTAACCTATTTTAAAGCTAAATTTGGAAGAGAATGAAGTGGATTGAATTTTTTTCTCAAAAACCATGGCCAGCAACCAAAAATGGAGAAGGAAGAAACCAGTCCCACGTGAGGAAGAAAGTTGATACCTTAATTCAGCTTTTTTCCCAAAATTCCAATTTTGCCCTTTCCATCTCTTCACATAATCATATAACTACAAGGGCAAAACGGTCATTTTATTTTTATTTTTTTATTTTATTTTCTTTTCTCTTTTTTAATTTTACTTTCCTTTTATTTTTATTTCTTTTTTCTTCTTATACTAATTTTTAAATATACAAATTCACAACTTTTACTTCTAAATTTTTTATATAATCCTTTTAGATTAATTTTAAAACTACTTAAATAATTATTTTACTAATAATTATTTTTCTTATACTAGCATCAGGGAGATTAACTAAATTATTAAACATAATTAACTCTAATTACCTTGCTAATCCTTACTTAAATTTTAGGATGTTACAGTTACGTATTTTGGACGAAAGTTACACCGTATGGAAAAATTATGCATAATATGAAAAAAAAATTACATGATATGGAACAAAGTTATGTATTTTGGAACAAAGTTACGTATTTTGGAAACAAGTTATACCGTATGAAAAAATTACATCATATGGAAAAAAATTACATCATATGAAACAAAGTTACATATTTTGGATGAAAATTACACCGTATGGAAAAATTATGGATAATATGAAAATAATTACATGATATGGAACAAAGTTACGTATTTTGGATACAAGTTACACCGTATGGAAAAATAACATCATATGGAACAAAGTTACGTATTTTGGACGAAAGTTACACCGTATGGAAAAATTATGAAATATGTACCAATATTACATGATTTGGAACACAGTTATGTATATTGGACGAAAGTTACACTGTATAGCAAAATTACAGAATATGGAACAATATTACATAATATGGAACGGAGTTACGTATTTTGGACATATATTCATAAAATGGAAAAAATTTAGAAACTATGAAAAATATTAGTAGAGTTAATATAAAATATTAATAATTATAACATTATATATTTATTTTAAAATTTTGATAGGTAATAAGTTATAAATACTAAATTCGTTTAATAGTAATTATAGTACGATTAATAATTGTTGATAAAATTAAAAAAAATTGTTTAAATTATATAATTTTGAACTTAATGTAAAAACAAAATTGTGATTGCAGTTAATTATAACTCTAAATTGTAAATCATTTATTTTAAATATTGATTAATTTAATATACCAAACGATATGGCAGATAATGTGTCATTATTTAATTGGTTATTTATTTTGATTCACTTATCATGTAAGATTCAGTTATTTCTATTTAGATCATACAAATATACTATATTTTAACATGTGTTATTTTCTAAATAAATTAGGATTCAATTTTAGTACATGTAGCATGATACATTTTAAATTGTCAAAATTTGAAATCAATATATTGATGTTTTATATATCATAGAAGTATAAATAATTTTTTTTGCATAAGTTTTCTTTGCCAAAAATGAAAGTCTATTAATATATATAGTGGGACAAAATTTTTAAAAATTGAAGGAAAATATATAATAATTATAATTTAGAAATGCATCTACATTTATTTATGGATACTCCGTTAACACTATACTTTATTGAAATTCTTGAGTTATATTCAACATTTAAATGCAAATGTAATTTTTTTATACTACATATTAAAATTCTCAAATGGTATATTGTTTGAACAAAATTGTTTACACTACCAACTACCACTAATGCTATGTTAGTTTACCCATATACCAATTGGATAGGAAATGAAGTAGTCAAGGGTAGTGTTCCACTCATTCTGACAACAATTTAATTATTATTTTGAAAATAATTATGTTTAACCAAATATTTTAGATGGGATATTTAAGTATTGAACAATTGATAAAGTAAAAACTAATTCTCCACTATAAGCAAATGTAAAACAACTCTATAGGCCAGCATTTTTTTCTGTTATGCATTTTTTTTTACTGCTGCTAATGTGTATCGGTTAACAATGTTAGACTGATAAAAATTATAGTAGCGATAAATATATGCAAACGAAGTGAAACACTTTTGAAGAAATCATATTCATGATACTTATTCTCCACAAGTTTCAAAATTTCTCCTATGTTATAATAAAATTTATTATTGCAAAAACAATCTCATATAAATAATTAGAAGTCAAGATTGAACTTGAAAATTATTTAAAAGGGGAAAAATTATATAGAATTAGAAATTTTTGCCCTCCATATAAACATAAGAATATATATTTTTTAATTTTACTTAATTTGGAAGCTGGTTGTTTTCCTGCATTCCTTATAGGACTATCCATTCACTACTGTTTTGCAACTTAATCCATCATAAATGTATAGACCATTTCAAAAATCTATAATACACCATAAATCAGCATCAAGAATTATTATCAAAAGTTGTATTGGTTGTCAATGGCACACCCATTAAGCTTGGAATGGTGATATGAATATAAATCATGAGCAAGAGTCTGCACAATAAGAAGGCAAGAACACAAAGTTAGTTAAAGGTTCGAATGCCATGACAATAAGCAACAAAATGCTGTTAAAAATATGCTAAAAATTTCATAGGAACACATTACTCAACAGTAATTAAAAAGGATGCACATGTAGCTTATTCAACCCTATAGAATTCTTTCCACACCAAATATCTGAAATAAGGCATGATCGAAAAGCTAGCATTCAACACTCACTTTTTTCCTGACTAGAAAATATCTGCATATACCTTTTTTCTGGTTTTTTCTTCTCTCTTTTTCTTTTGTTCTTTTGGCAACAGATGAGTCATCTTTTTATTCTCTTTCAAAGATTCTTGATCCTTCTCTTTTGTAAATCTTAAATGCAAATGTGTTTTTTTTTAACCAGGTAAGAAAATATTTTAGGAACTATCACATATTTTTCTGAATTTCATTTATCATTTCCCGAGTTCATATTCAATTAGACTAAAGACCTAATTAAGAATGTTCATTTGTTTCCCTTGGCAATAGGTTTAAATATGTACATAATATCCTTGACCAGAATGGAATCTTACTGCAAAGTATATAGGGTGGAAGCATCAACTATTACCAGAACAGTAACATATATAGATGGGAAAGGTGAACATCATTGTTTGGTGTTTCNCGAGTTCATATTCAATTAGACGAAAGACCTAATTAAGAATGTTCATTTGTTTCCCTTGGCAATAGGTTTAAATATGTACATAATATCCTTGACCAGAATGGAATCTTACTGCAAAGTATATAGGGTGGAAGCATCAACTATTACCAGAACAGTAACATATATAGATGGGAAAGGTGAACATCATTGTTTGGTGTTTCAGGTTCTCAGTTCCAACTTCTTGGTACAAGCACAATTGTCCATAAATATCTTGTTTGATAAAAACATAACTACAAAAATGCATACACAATAGTAGCAACCTCAAAGAGAAAGTTAGTAAAAAGCAATGTTAGCAAGAATTATGTTTCATAAGAATCCCATTTCACTTGCAAGCAGAAAACCTAAAATATCAAAAGAAGTACACCTTAAACAATCAAACTTTATACAGACAGTCAACTTCTAACATAACAAAAGGCGAGATGAACACCAGAAAACATATTCAATTAATATATCAATACTAGACATTGTATATATGTTAAGTAAAAACTACTAGCCATTGCTAAATACACATGGCTTATACATAAGAATCATAAATTAGCACCCCATAGTAAAAAGCTGCAATAATGAATGTAGTGTATTTATAAGTTCACATGGGATTCAATAATGAATGTAATGCCATAAAATTTTATTAGATCTTTCTAAAGAACCTAGTACTTACTAAAACATATAAAACTAAATAATGCAAAAGAAAAATACAAAACTTGCATGCTATTAATGATTAACTTACATTTGATTAAGTTTTAGACTCTGGAATGTAGCAAATGACTATACAACATAGAAGACAAATACTTCACTTGCAGGCACATATGAGTTGGTACTTAAGTGTGAGACTGAATAAGATTCAATCCTATGTGAGAATATATAGCATTTTTAAAAAAAAAAAAAAACACATATAAGTGTACAAATTCTAAGAACTTACAATGTTTTCAAATATTGCATATGTCCAATATAATCTGGGATTTTTTCATTAATTAAGCAATTCTTCAATACCCTGAGTCACAGTAGCAAAACAAAGAAAATGGTGTGAGCTCGAGAGAACTATGGAGATAATATTATAGAACGACAAAAAATTGAATTTATAATCTTTCTAATTTTGTTAGATTTGTGACATCTGTAAAATTGGGAAAAAGTATGCTTGATCCCTTCAAATCATATCATATATCTTCCTAATAAAGAACATACATTAGTTAATACCATTATATGACAACCTCAACTTAGTTGTCACTAAAACAAATAATTACTAGATAGAGACATCTCTCACAATACATAAACAACATTTGTAGATCTCTAAAAATTATCTTATTGCACATAAATGCAGGTTCCATTCATTTTCCTTTTCATTTTTTTTAAGAAATAATAAATTGCTAACAATTATAGTCAACACCTGAGGACACAGTCACCAATAGAGTTTCTTGCAAATTAACTTTCATGAAATGGATCTAGTCAGAACATGTNTTCATTTTTTTAAGAAATAATAAATTGCTAACAATTATAGTCAACACCTAAGGACACAGTCACCAATAGAGTTTCTTGCAAATTAACTTTCATGAAATGGATCTAGTCAGAACATGTTTTTTGTTCCAGAATTCAACCCTGCAAATTCAATACAAAACCGCATCATATTCAAATCTGGAAAAATGGACCGTGAACTAATCTACTTTAATATCTACTTTAGTACATAAACAAAAATTAAAATAAAAAAAAATGAAAACTAAAAAATTAATCTTGTTCATTTACGAAAAACAAAATCTCAAAGTCTTACTTTTCGTAGATTTGCCTAAACCTGAAACCAATATTCTTCGAGAAATTGAGTATTGAAGATCTCTAAAACCTGTGGGTTCCCAAAACGAGCAACCTTGCAATTTGTTAGAGACCATCAGATGAATGCCGACCTTAGCGACCAAACTTTGAACCAAGACTTGGGTTTCACTTGAGTTTATCCCTTTCTTCAGAATTGGACAAAGAAGCATGGCGGAGGGGCGAAGTGAGGATAATCGGCCCTTTTGATTGCTGAAATGTTTGATTGTGTTATTTGCATATTAACAGGGGCGGAGGAAGAAAGGTGAACTAGAAGGAAGAAGATCGGGGAGGGGCAGTGTGAAATCGAGATTTTGATAAGAAATGTTTGATTTTGAAATTATGGTAGATGATTAGGGAGACGATTCAGGGGTATAATCGGGTTTTCATAAGAAATTGAGAGTAAATTCGTAAATGAACAAAATTAATTTTATTTTATTTTTTTCAAATTTTTTAACCGAGATTGTTGATTACCAGTTGCATGTTAACAGGGGGCTCATACTGGAGACCCATGTGGGGTTTCACTGAAGTCAATTCCTTTAATTATATTACTTTTGTTTAAACAATATAAATCCTGGCTACAACTAAAAAATTTTCTTTATTATTTTTTTAATTGTCTATTGTCTATTTTTCGTTTTTATAAATTTTTAAATTATTTGAAAGGCTGAAATTTGAAAATGTATTTAAGATGATATGAGTTTATATGTAGATCACTTTACATCTATAAAGTTTTAGTATTTCACTGTATTTATATAGTTCATAATAATACTTTTAAATTTCAATTTTGAAGTAATCCAATATTAATAATAAAGTTCATCTTGTTAGAAGAATGATTTATTATTTAATTAAATAATTAATTTGATTTATTTGATGGATCAACTTCGTCATGTTATGTATACAACTGAAAAAAGATTAGAAAATTGAAAATTTCATGATATTAAACGGAAATTGCTTAAAAAGAAGAGAAAAATCTAAAGACGAAAAGAAATTTGAGTTAAAGTTAAAAGAGGTATTTTGTAAGCTTTTCCCAAATAAAAAATATATATATATATATGTATAATTTTGCTAAAATCGGTGTGCATGACCACTATATACCGGTGTTGACAATCTTTTAATGTCAAGACACTGTTTTTTCATATGGATTATGTGTAATTAACAATTTTTTGTATCGAAAAAATGTTGGCGCATGTTATGGTGGGCATGCATGTCCACGTTATGGTCGGACATACATGCTAACTATAGCAGGACTGTATCTCCACTTACAAATATATATAATTTTTCTGCAATGTAAGTACCTGCTGTAAACTTTTTATTGGCTGATGTCCACACTATAACTTTTTTTTTTTATAAATATATATATATAATCTTCTTAAATAAAAGAGAGTGCAGTGTAGTTTTCACTTACATGACGAAGTAATGAATTCAATGATGAAAGTGCCCTTTGCAATATTAATTAGGCCATTCAAACGTACGAATCTAGAAGAGTCTCAATCTTAGAGTCCAGAGATGACATAAAATCAAAAATTTTAGAGGAAATGATTACATGTCAAGAAGAAACACCTACAAACGTTTACTTCAAGATCATATCTTTGCGACATGGCATGCATCTAGTGCCGCTTAAGGAAAGCCAAGGTCACAGCGCAACAATATATTCATGGTGCTGCTCGGGCTCCATATCCTTTCCACTTTATTTTATATTTACTTTCCCGAACACTTTGTATAAGCAATTTAATTAGTAGTTGTGTTAAATGGATGGTGCACTGCTGGCACACTTAATTGAATATTAGTTCATTTGTGTTATGTGTTTGTGATAATTTATTTATTTATATAGTGTTGGTGTCGTCATATTTGTGTTCATACGAATATGTTTATATTCAACTAACTTATTTATTTATTTAATAAAATTATTAAATTATAAAAATATATATAACAATTAACTTAAATATAGATTATTTTATAATTTATTAAGCAATTAATATTTACAAGAAAAAATAATCATAATTAATTAATTACATACTTTTAAAGCAAAATATATATATATATAATATGATAATGAACAGCAAAAAAAATTAAATTTTAAATAAACATTAATTAAATAAATTATTAATTGATTAATTTTCTAAAAAAAAACTCACAAAATAATAAAAATATAAAGTAAATTAATATAATTGATGAATTTATCCATTATTCGTACTAGTTGTGTCATGATTCTATGTCATGCCTATTCGATTGGCCTTCCAAGTATAACCATTATGTTTTATCAAGAAAAAAAGTATAACCATGTGCTTCATGCTAGACAGCATAGTTTGTATAGTGTCATCCTTGTATTGTGCCAAATTTTAACGTGGCATGACCGTGAATGTCCGTCCTGCCCAACTTATTTTACACCATTACACTCTAGTAACCACTAAAATCTATTCAATTTGTATGTTTTTTTTTTTTTGGAAAAAAAATAAACTGTTTCTCTAAGTTGTCAATATATAAAAAGAAACAAATTATATAAATGTAAAAATAAGTACAAAAAAATACATAAATTCAACAGAAGCATTTGCTCATACAAATTAAGGTATATAAATGAAGATATTCTACTGGTTCAATATCCTATATGAAAATCCAACTATATATGATGATTGATTTCCTGGAATATGCTACAGGTGATATTTCAAAAGGTAATAATTTTAAATTGGAAAGATATGGTATTTTAGCACCTATCGTGTGACTATATTTCTAGATAATTTTCATAGAAGACCAAAACTATATAAAATATAAGAATACAAAATATTTTTCATTTCATATTCAAATTGACAAGTATATATAGAAAATATAAAAATGTAAAAAAGTCCAACTGTATTAATTAATCGTTAAAACTCAATGCACAAAAGGATAAATTAAGTTGACTGTAGAATATTTATAAGAGCAGGATACAAAACCCAGTTATATATATATATATATATATATATATAGAGCAAGGTGAATATATTTATCGTTACATATAGGCTATGCATATTTGGACTACGGAAAATATATGGTGTAATATTGTTAGCTAACTAATTAGTTTGCAAACTAGTTTCCTCAAGATCGTCATCCAACTGCAAAAACATTTCATCTAGACATGAAAGCTCAGTTCCATTATCATCATCATCATCTTCGTAGCATAAAGTTTGTTGATCAGATGAAGTTTCTTTCATTTCATGAACTCGACACAGAACCCATTTGTTGCAATTCTGCATAGCATTTAAACAATATTTAACTACGAATAACTCAAAAGTGATCAAATTTATTAATAAATTTTTAGTTTCCAATGATATGACATTATTTCATTGAATTTATCTCTCATACATATTAATTTATTAACTTTTAATAAATTATCACATCATTAGATACCAAAATTTTAATTAATAAATTTAGTATCTATAACATTATCATTAACCAATGATCTAATTAGTTCAAACTAATTCATAGTTAAATTGCAAAAATGAAAAAAAAAAAAAGTATAACTTACTAGTTTTTGTTTCCCTCTTCTTTTGTAAGCTGAAGCACTGAAGCCAGAAGTGCTGCAAATTTTGTACTCTTCCATGACCCAACTGGTTTTGTTGCCCATCGAAGGAGGCACACCGAGGCAGAAAGCAAGATACTTCTTCACTCCAACACTATCACCAAGAGTTGTTTGTATAGGTACATCAATATCCAACTCTTTCCAATACCCAGTTTTGGTTTTTCTATTTTCTGTCACCTTGCTAAAGAAGTAGTATATGTTTCCACTTGAGAGTGCCCTACCTATCGAATAACATCAGCTACTTTAATATGTCCAAAAAAGATCAAGAACTCTAAGTTCTAACAACAATATCAATAAGTCATTCTGTATGAAAATTACTAAGCAAAGGTTAGGCATTAAATACCGTTAAATTCCCAAGGATCGTGGAGGCGAAGGTTAAGATGAGGAATGGTGGGATGAGAAGGTAGAAGCAAGGCCTTGCGGCAGAGAAAGTGAAGAACAAGTTCTTGGTCAGTTGGGCAGAAGTGAAATCCAGGAGGTAGGTTGATCATCATATTTCCATCTCCCATTTTGGTTGAAGAACAAGCTGTTTAAGCTAGCTAGGAGTACTCAAAAGGGCCAAAGGATAAGTAAAGGACTTGTTCTTTTAGGTTTTCTGAGTTTTGACTGACTTAATTTGTTGGCTAGCTAGTCTCTCATGTATATGTATTTATATAGTGTTGGAGGGGTAGAGCTGTTAGAGAGAGATGAAAGAGAGAGAAAAATTGCTTGCTTAATAACTAAAATTCTAGTATGATCAAGAGATTGTTGATTGGAAGAATGCGGTTGGGTGTACATATGGAAGAATTAATGCATTACAAATATTCAAATACAGGATAAGCACTGTAATGGTATCAATTATGGTTACCCCGCCAGGTCACCTATATGCCCTTTCTCACCGAACATAAATAACTTTAGTTATCTTCTACCAAAAAAGTAACTTTAGTTATCTTCCCAAAAAAAGCAACTATATATAATATAAAAATGGTTTCGGAGTAAGGATATCATATAGTTTTGTCGTTTATCTACTTTTTCTTTTTTAATTAAAATTTAATTTATTAATATTTTTGTCAGTCATAGTTTTTTATCACTTCATAATATTATACTAAACACATATAGAATAAACTTTTTATAATTTATTTTAAAATTTAAGTTATATTGTAATTTGTAAACAGTTTTTTGACATTAATATTTTATCTATAATAAATAAATATAATATTGTATAACGATTAATATTTAATTTAATTATAATGTATAATATTTTATTCATAATAATTAATATTGTTTATAATAAATAATTTTTAATCCATAACAAATAATATTTGTTCATAATAAATAATTTTTAAATTTATAATGAATAATATTTTTTAATAATTTCAATAATACTCCCAAATAAAAATGTTACATTGCAAAGATTCTCTTTATTTTAACTTTTTATATTTGATTTTAAGATGTATAGGCTCAGTACAGTTAAACCAGTCTAATAAATTTGATTAAAATTTTTAATATAATATTATTAGGTTGGCCCGATAATTGGAAGGCTTATTCAATATACATTTATCAATATTAAATGTTTTGAGAACTATATATCTCTCAATAATTAGGGGCAGTGACCTAATAATTGAAGGGCTTATTGAATATACATTTATCAATATTAGACTATCTCTCAATAATTAGGGCACATTTGCTATAAAGCATAAGTATCTCTAATGAAATAAGTATAAACTATTAATATGAATAAAAAAGAATAGCCATTCCTAATAATATTTGGTAAAAAGAAAAGGAATAACAATTCTGAATTTTTTGTTTTTTAAATAATAGCTATTCTTTCAAATGGATGCATATATATCCAATGAAATAACAACTAACTATTTCCAAATTTAACGGGATTTTTTACTGTACAATTTTTTAAAATGGTTGTACTAAAACAACTAAAATAACATTATCGGTAAATAAATTTAACATTGTCTCTAAATAGGGTAATATTGTCTGTAAACTGAGTAATATTACAAATATTATTTTATTACGATTTTGTTATTTTATTTATAAATAATATTATATTATTTATAAACAAGGTATAGTACAACTAGTTGTACTGTAGAACGACTCAAATTTAACTCAAGAAGATGGCAAAAAAAAGAGAAGGTAAAGAGACTCCCAATAAGGTTACACCCTCGTAAACCTAAACCCAACTGAGCCAAAATAATATAAAATAAAAATAAAAATAAGAGATTTACAATAAAGGTTACATAAAACCCAAAAATAAAAGTGGCCTAATTAAAACCCCATAAGTAAAAACCCAATGAAAACTTCCATGGAAAAAAATAGTATCTGAAATACATAACCCAGCCTAGAAAAGGAAATAAAACATAAGTGAAATGAAAACTTTTATCTCTTTAATATCATTTCTAATGGAACGTGGATTGTTAAAATTAAAATGCCACATAAGCATATATAGACATTATTTTGAAAAAATGTTCTCCACTAGAAATGTCTATCATGAATGTAGAGCTGACGTGACATTAATATTATCAATATGAATGTCTACTCCTTGAAGTTTAAATTTCCAAAAAAGTAAAATTTTCTTTAAAATTCTGATTTGCTCAAAAACTAAAAATATTTAATAAAATATATAATTAATTAATAACTATGAATAATCTTTGTGCATATTACCATTTGAGAACAATTTTTAAATTTACTATTCATTTATGCCATATAAATTTAGATAATATCTATTTTTATGCCACATATACAGCAATCCACATTCTCCATTAGAAATGCTCTAAAGGTCCAAGACATGATAATGAAATTCATAAATCAGACAAATAAAATTGTCATTGTTCTTCATAAGCATAAACAACCATTTTAGATAAATCATCTGCTACCATATTACCTTCACAAAAAATATGAGAGACTCTAACAACAATAAAGTCTGTAAAAGCTAAACAATTAGACCAAATAGATAACAAACACCAAAGAGCATGTAGAAATCTATTTTGAAAAAGATGCACCACTGACATGGAATCACTCTCAATCTAAAGAAAATACCACCCAAAAGATTGAGAAAAAATTAGAGCTTTAATCACATGTCTTTGCCTCAAAAGCAAAACACAAAGAAAAATGAAACCAAAAACAACCTTAACAAACCCCCCTGTAAGTCCAAAACACGCCCCGCCCCTCTTCTCCCAAACCAGTAGGACCAGGACAACCCTAAGTCGCCCCATCAGCATTAATCTTGATCCATCCAAAATGCAAAGCATGCCAAACCACATGAATAATTTTGTGAGATTTGGGCGGAAAAGAAGTCAAACCCTAACCTTTCAAAATCATTAAATCCGAGAGAGAGTTAGCCATAGTTCCACCATGCAAAACCATTTGCTTCTCTAATAGATCTCAAAAGCAAAACCCCAAGCCTTGGAAAAATGAATGTGCACATTGTCAAACCGACAACTATTACGAGCATACCAAATAGCCGAAATCCTTGCCATAATAGCTGAATGCAAAAGACATTTAACATGTGAACTCAAGCTATAATCCATGCAATTAGATATAAAATCCAACAAAGAACCTGAAAAATGAAATTGCAAGTGAAAATGATTCCCAACAAAATTCCATATAGGTTGACCATAAGGACAAGCTAGGAAAAGATGCTCAACATTCTCTAAAGCATTAGAACAGAGACTGCAACATGAATAAATGGCAATCTTAGCCAATCTATCAGCAGTAGGTAACCTATTCAAAATAATCTCCAACAAAGCCCCGAATGAGAAGGAGGAAGATACTTAGCTCAAATAAATTTGAGCCACCTCGGACAAGCACCCAAAGAATCCAGCAAATCATGAATGTAATAATTTTAGCAAGTAAGAACACCATATGCTGCTGAAGTCATTACAGTCCTATCCGGAATTGAAGAGAGTCTAGTAGATTCATTTTGGTTAACCAAATACAGAAAAGCGTCTTCAAAATTTAAATCAATATTTCAAGAACCATCCAAAGCTAAGTTTTCTGAAACCATAGCATTAGGGTTATCCATATGAAAAGAGCTAGAAGCTGAATCAATATTGGGAAAACCCAACCAGTTATCCTTCCAAAAAAAAACTGTCACCCCTACCTATAATCCATCTACAATCCATCATAATAGAATTGTATCCATAACGTAAAGAAGACAAATAGATGAACCAATATAAACCTTGTTACCTGACTGAAGCTTGGAAAAGAAACTAGCACTCAATAATTTAAAAGCAAAAGAATTACGTGAAATAAACCTCCACACAAATTTTGCAAGAAAAAAAATATTAACAGTCTTTCAATTATTTATTCCCAAACCTCCCAACTAAATAAGACGATAACAAACATTCGAAGAGATAGTGATGTGTTTAACACGATCAACAAAACTGGTTCAAATAAAATTCCTCATAGCAGTAGACAAAGTTTTTAGAAGAGAATCTGGCCACTTATAAACTTGAAACACATGAACAAACATAGAAGTGACAACAAGCCGAGCCAAACAAATCTGACCAGCAAGAGAGAGAGAGATTTATCTCACCAAGCCAAAAACTGAGCCAAAATTTAATCAACAATGCTTCGATAGTATTGATCACTCTAGGACAAAAAATATATAATGGAACACCCGTACAAGTAAATGGAAGAAAACCATGCTTCATACCAGTAATGAACATAATATTTAACTTCTGGAGCTTATTAACTCCATCCCCAAAATAAATAGAAGACTTATGGCAATTCGCAAATTGGCCCAAAAATGAACCATAATGCTCTAAAACTTCTTTCATCAACTTTACGTTATTAATAGAACCATAATTACAAAACAACATGACATTGTCATCATAAAGTAAATGAGTAGGAGTTGCGAAACCTTTAGATGAAGCAATCGAATGAAGACGCTGTTGAGAAACCAGATGCAACAAAAATCTGCTAAAACAGTCCTCAGCAATACCGAAAAATAAAAGGATAAATGATCTCCCTCACGAACTCCCCTAGCTAGAACATTTAAAGTAGCCATTAGGAGAACTATCAATCAATACTGAAATATCAGACTGAAAAATATTAGAGATCCAAGAACAGAAAAAAGCAGAGTAACCGAACCTCTTAAGATCCTCCTCAATAAAACTGCACCGCGTGGAATTAAAGGCTTTACGAATGTCAATTTTCAAAGAAATGTTACCACCGAAACTCTTTTTGTTCAGGCGATTAACAAATTCAGTAGTAGTAATAATACAACCTTAAATGTTCCTATCTTTGACGAAGCCAAATTGATATTCACAAAAAACTCTAATAGCAATACTGGTAATTCTATCAGCCAAAATATTAGTAAATAATTTACACAAAAAATTACCAAGCACAATTAGTCGAAATTGATCCACCGCATTAGCTTCAGGAGATTTCAGAAGTAAAACTAAAAAATTACAATTAAGACCGGGAATAATATTACCAGTTTAGAAAAATAAGTCTGGAAATCCATCAAGATCCGGAGCACTATGAGCATCCAAAGTGAAGACGACACCTCTGATCTCCTCGCATGAAGGTAACACAGTCAATAATCAATTGTATTGTTTTGGAAAATTTTGCGGACGTTACTTCACAAAAGCCACTTTCAACTTTTGGAGTTTCCAAAAGGGAGACATTAATTTCCAGCTATTTCCAAATTCAAAAATCTACCAAATGTAGAGAAAAGTAATATTATGAAATAGTCATTGTATTTCTGAATCTAATCCGCAAATCAAATGTGCCCTTAGTTATAATTAAAAAATGTAAAAAAAAAATGATGTTTTTTTAATAATATAAAATGGTTTTTTGTGCACGGATATATATAGTTTTGTCATTTATCTATTCTTTTTTTTTTTAGTTAAGGTTTAATTTATTAAAATTTTTGTCTATCAGTGTATATGTAATTAGTTTTTTATGAAGCAAACCTAATAATATTAGACTAAAAATCTGTCAAATCAACTTTTTATATTTCATTTTAAGGGATATAGGCATAGTGGAATTAAACAATCTAATAAATCTAACTGTTATAATTAAAGATTTTAATATAATATTATTAAATCCACCTAATAATTAAAAGACTTATTCAATATATATTTATAAAATTTAATATTTTCGAAATTATCTACCAATACTTAGTTATGATTATAGAGGTAAATTGTGGCGAATGCTTAAGATTGTTACATTTTCATTTAGTTTTGTAGTAGTAAACCATTAATTGAGGTGTTACTTATTCACCTTTATCATGGCGTCCATTTTTTTTTCTCCATTTTAATATAGAAGATATTTTCCAAGAGAATAGAGGAAAGCTAGAGTGAAAATCCCAAAAAGGGTTTGGAAACCCTTGCCATTGAATAACACATGGCAGGGGTAAAAGTAGAAAAAAATTAAACCGGTAGTGGTAGCTGCTTTCATTGAGGGATAGGCGGGGTGAATCTCAAGAAAAAATCGATAGATGTAGACACACCACATTTTAAAATTTTGTACTCCACCTCGCATATGATTACGGGGACCCCAGATACCACACGCAGGGTCAAAGAAGAATTGGATATCCCGTACTATTTGGCTACCCGCACTCAATGATACGGAATTTCGGGTAACAACGCGAGGTATTTTTTGTTATATTAGGATCCACACACTCTGCTCTATGAGTAATTGTTATTCCAATGTCGATAAATGTTAGACATCATAGATAAATTTATTCTCATAGAAACAACATTATTCTTTTTAGGACAACCAATACTCTGATATGGTCTATTGATGTTCAATTTAATCAATATTAAGCATTATGACTTTTAATCTTTAATGAAGTAATGATAATTTTTGTAGACAAAATATACTCATTTTTTGCCATTATATTTTTAAATGAGCAATATACTGTGCCAAGGGCATGCGACATATAATATTTAGTTTGATCAATGTTAGTTATTATGGCCATAAATTTTTAATGGAATAATAAAACTCATTTATGGACAAAATGCACTCTTTTGTGGCCAATATTTTTTTATATGAGCAATATACTCCACTAAGGGTATCATTTATTCCGTATGGACAAGTAATACTCAATTAGGTCAATGTTGGTTATTATGGTCATTAATCATTCATGGAGTAATGAAACTATGGACAAAATGCACTCTTTTGGGGCCAATAGTTCTTGATATGGGCAATATACTCTATTAAGGGAATGGTCAAATAATACTCAACTTGGTCAATATTAGCAATTATGGTCATTAATCCTTAATAAATTAACAGAAATCGTTTATTGGACAAAATGCACTTCTTTGTGGCAAATAGTTCTTGATATGGGCAATATACTATGTTCAAGACATCTATTACTTCAATATGGACAGATAATACTTAATATGGTCAATGTTAGTCACTACGGCCATTAATCTTTAATAGAGTAATGAAACTCGTTTGTGGATAAAATGCACTCCTTTGTGGCCAATATTTTTTGATATGGACAATATATTCTGCTAACGACATATGTTACTCCAATATGGATAAACAATACTCAATTTGGTCAATATTAACTATTATGATCATCATTATTTAAAAGAGTAATACAACTCATTTATAAGTAATATTACTTTGCTAAGGGCATCCATTACTCTAGTATGGACAAACAATATATAGATGTTTTCAAATACTTATAGTCAATATTACATAATACGAATTTTTTTTTTGATGAAATATTTCTTTTTTATAAATTTGTTTTCATCTTAACGTTTTTCTTAATGATACATTGTGAACCTGCGCTATCTGAAAGGACCACAGATTCACGAATGCCCGTCAAAGACATATACAACCAGTTCTTCCAATCTTTACCCTGCACTTGTGTGCAAGATGTCCTTACAATGGCACGAGGTAAGCAACAGTTCAAAAGTATATATTTTTGTTTTTGTTTTTGTATTTTTGGGTGTCAATGATTTAATATTTTTCTTATAGCATTTATAATATACAATAATTAATAGGTTTGTTACAAAACAATACCTTAAGGGCTCGTTTAGTTACTGTGCTGTATTGTTTTGGATTAGATTGAGTTGTATTATATTGTACTGTATTATATATTATTTGTTCCATGCAAGATTTTATTAAAATTTATGCAACAATATACTGTTTGGTACAATAAATTTTATTGTTTGCATTATTTTTTTTAAATTTAAAATTTT